>JAJSPD010000065.1:0-260317 GCA_021307315.1 Bisporella sp. PMI_857
TCCGTCAAAGATTTCGTGTTCCTTACTTCAGTCTTCTTCACTCTCGCTACACTCAAGCTCGTCTCATATTGTATTTCGTTACCACTACAGAACAGCTATGGTTTGCCTTTCCAAATTGTGGAGCGTTGGCGCCATTGCGGCTCTCTCTCTCCAAGTCTTCGCCCACCCAGGCCAAGATATCTCCCAAGAAATTGCTGAGCGAAATGATTTCTACCAATACGCGAAGCGCGCAAGCAACTGCGATACTGCTCTTCGCAAGCGCGGCATTCACGATAGACAGCAGGAACGGCGTCGTGCTGCCATTGAGCGGGCACGTACAGCTCGTGGCCTGCCGCAAAGTACGTATCCTTGATATGCACATCCCAAAACTAATACTAATGGATTTTAGAGCGCGATGTTGTGAGACGCGATGCCACTGATGTCTCCCATCTCTCATCCCTTGATGTCACCCCAACTACGTCAGGTGTTGAGTCGATCATCTTCGCCAACTCAACCTGTCTTCTCTCTCCAGAAGGAGAAGAAGGGCCATACTGTGAGTAGTGCTGATATCCCAGCGAAGGTTTTATCTAACTTCCGCTCCCTAGACGTCAAGGGTGAATATATTCGAAGTGACATTAGCGAAGATCAAGTCGGCGTGGATGTTGTGTGGGATTTGCAATTCGTCGACATCGAAACCTGCGACCCAATTGAGAACCTCACATCAGACATCTGGCACTGCAACGCCACGGGGGTCTACGCTGGAGTCGTCGCAACCGGTAATGGCAACGAAAATGACGCCTCGAACATCAATAAAACCTTCCTCCGCGGCCTCCAGACAAGCGACTCCGAGGGTGTCGTTCAATACACCAGTATCTTCCCAGGTTATTACTCCGGCAGGGCCACCCACGTTCATGTCGAGACGCATCTCAACGGTACAATCCTGCCTAATGGAACGTACACTGGAGGCAGCACCGCGCACATAGGTCAATTCTTCTTTGACCAAGACTTGATCACCGAAGTCAATACCCTCTCACCATACTCTGAAAATACCAATACACTTACTACAAATGCTGACGACCGCGTTGTCCAAGGCGAGCTAGCCAATGACTCTGATCCGTTCCTCAACTACGTTCTCCTTGGAGATAGTGTTTCGGATGGCTTATTCATGTGGGTTACACTCTATGTCAATACGAGTGCATCATACACATCCTCTCCGGCCTCGGAATTGACTGCCAGCGGCGGTATATCTGTCAGTAGCGGAAGCAGCTCTGGTATTAGTGGTGGAAATAGCAATGGAACGATGCCATCTGGTGCATTTCCTTCTGGTGCAGCTCCTTCTGGAGCAGCGCCATCAGTTGCTGCAAGCGCCGGAAGCTCTACCAGCGCTGCTACCTCCAGTGCATCTTCTAGTGCATCTTCATATGTTTCTACTAGTGGCGCTAACAGGCGAGAAGCATTTCGCTTTTTTTCCTAGATTGAGAGGGCGCAAGCATGGTGGAAGAGGTAAGGGGTCTACACCCTGATCTAGCGGTTTAAAAGCCACAATTGGGCATAGTGCAATATAAACTACAAGGATTTAGCAGCTTGTCTTGCGGTACTGTCATTAGCAGTGCTGGTGCTTTTATCACTAGAGCTTTGTAATGACATATGCTAGACACTCATATCATATCCAAGTCCTGCTACGCAAGTTGAAATAGATCGACCAAGTATAACTGTAAAAATGAATAGACTGGTTGTTACAGTATCGTTTGCTGAGGCCACGAAGATTCAGCAATAATTAACTGATTTTTCCTTTATACCTGAAATCGATTAGGCGAGGCATATTTCCTTCGAGCTTCCCATTTAGTTCAAGATCCTGGGTTAATTATGCGGTGAGCCAGACTGGTAAATGCAACTTGGGTCGCCAACCCTGCAGCCAGGGCAACACTGTTCCCTCTTCTTAGATTTATATTATAAAAATAGCGAATGCTACCGGAGGTACTCCTTTTGGCGAAAACGCTCAACATTCCGTGGAGACAGTTTCTCAATTGCCTTCGTAATGGATTGCTATTGAATCCGTCGGAACTGGATTTGACGCTCACAGACTATACCTCACCTAATACAAGAGCTTCCGAACATGGTTCAAACTTTCCATAAGCGAGCTTTCTGCATCCTCATGCCTTTGGGTTTGTTTTGACATGAAGGACCAGTGGGGAGGGGTCTAGCTAATATGGTACTTGCGCTACGCCATAACTGCTCAACAGGATATATTCAATCCGAAAGTGACTGCAGGAGAAGGGCAGCTGCAATGGAAGCAGCTGTTTATTTGGGACAGCTCATGGATATCTGCAGGTTGCTTTCAAGTCTATCACTTGTATTAGCCCCTTGTCCACAATTTACGGGAGAGCGTTCACCACGACAACCATTGTAAGCATCCATCTTCCATAAAAAAGCTCTCTAAAAGCCTGTATCTAGCATCGGTCATCACTTAAGGGGGCTCTTTGTCAAGAGAAAAACGTCTTGCGTTTTGTTTGCTCGTAACACTCTAGTGGTGGTGGAGTATGGATCCATATCTCTGAATATTCCTACAGCACAAACAAATCTTCCTTATTGCATTAACGGCCGCTCTCCATTGGAAAAAGGGCCTTTGCAACATTATGACACCGCCGCCTTACATGAACATTGCACTTAGTACTGTGAGAAACCAACTCCTTTCCCCTGAAAGCTTCCGAGGTCCGTTACTTGCTTTATTTCAGCTCAATAGGACCAATGCAGTGAACCCAGAGATTCGGGTGTTTTCATCATGCTGATTAGCTACGTTGTGTCTACTTTCTAGACTTTATGACAATTTAACCCCTATAGAAGCTATCTATAGTTGCTTCTCGAGGTAAATGTGCAGATTCTTTGAATCAGACGAACGGGATACCCACGCGACAACGGCCAGAGCCTCCACCATGGCATACTGTGTAATGTGGTTGGATTTTGAAAGGAGATTTGACAAAGTGAAGTCGATGGTGGTAGACATTTTCTAGTAAGATTGTACTATGTCGCAGATACCTTACTTCTCGAGAAAGATTCTGGCCGATTCACATTATTAAATTTACAAAGACGCGGCCAAGACATTTTCTTTGTCTATATAGTAAAAGGCGGGTTGGCTCGTGGTTGCCGTGTCCATGTGAAGCCCCCAGAAGGGTCTTCTTAGTCAAATAACTACACAATCGTTTGCAAGGATATAATTAAAGTTGTTTATTTATATTAGAAGCATTATTTAAAGCTTTTACATGATGTTTATTGCCTCTTTTATTATGGGAACAAAGCGTGACAGTGTTATGTAACCACATGGCTATCCTAATGAGACCTGCAACCGAAGTTGTAGTCCAATCGAGCAAGAATGACAATGGTCTAAAATATATATAATAGGCCTGAATGAAACAAAAGTTTCATCTTTGTGCAGATCGCAATGGGACTCCACTCATTACGAACGCAAACCCGGCAAGGATAGAAGGCTTGAGTGACTAAGTCACTCTCAGTCATCGCTTACTCTCCTAACGTTGAATCTCACCAGCGCACTACTTGTATTGACAATTCCAAGAAAGGCGAAGCTTTAGAACGTGAAGGAAATTTTAGAAGAGAGGAGATTTGGGTAATAGCCGCTACGAACCTTTATGGGCGGCTCTTGCTCTCCTACCTTCATTAGGAGTTCCATTCCTCCTTTTATTTCTCGCATGTATTCACGTTGCAAGTGAAATAAGTTAATGGTTAGAGTTAGCTTACAATAGCTATAAGGAGGAATGTTCGTTTAGCACACGAGTTAGCTTATATGTAAAGCTAAACAGAAGCTTAGAAAAGAGATTAAATCTAGCTTAATATCTATAATGTTACAAGATGTAGTTTCCTAAGCACTAAGTATAAGTGCAAATAGAAATGCTTCTATTTTTCATAATAATATAGCTTAATATGTCTTCCATAAGCTCCGTTACTAGCTACTGTCCAAAGGGCAAATTGTATATACTGCAGGCTTGATCGATATTATGCGCCGCAAGGCAGAATGCAAGCCAACCTAATCCAGCCTTGACCCACCTGCATCATAGCCTGAGCTTCTGTTGATTCCACACTAAGCAGGCCTGGCGCCCCTGAGTTTGGGTTTGCGGCTGAATTCTCACTAGAGCCGCCAGTTCTGCCGGTGGCACCACAGCAATTACTAATGTAGCAAGTCTGCAGGGTATTAAAGTTAGAGAATATTTAAGAGATTTTAATTTTAAAGGATTTTAAATGGATAATTTAAATAGAGGGTATTAGAACAATTATAATATATCGTATACTAACTCGGCACGATTTACAACCAACGCACCTTGAAGCGAAATTTTAAGGGTCTTGCAATTAATCTTTAAGGCTAAAACAACACCTAATAATAATCCAATATATTAATAGAGAACCGTAGGTGGAATTTTTGAATTGTGGTGGGGCACAAAGAGTTGATGGAGGAAAAATAACGATTCAATCATATAACCATTTCGGCACCGGCAATAGAGGGAGGAATTTGGGCTGCGAATCTAAGTATATAAATGCTTTGGCTCCGCTGTTTTTCTCAAGTTCGCTTTCTTGTCCGTCATATTTTTGCTTCCTACGGCAATCTATTCATAATAATGCTCCTCAACCCCGCTCTTCTCGTCCTTGCTCTCCTCCCTTTCTCTCTTGCCCAAGTATCTGAGGGCTTCGAAAACGGATGGGACCAAACCGCATGGCCCACCTATGCGGTCGACTGCAACCAGGGCGGTAAAGTCAGCCTTGATAGTTCCACTGCCCACAGCGGTAAGAACTCCATAAGGGTTGATGGTGCAGGTGGCTATTGTGGACACATTTTCGTCGGCACGACGAAAGTCCCCAGCGGAGATGTTTACGTTAGGACTTACCTGTAAGTTTTTATGGTGAAAGGCTTCGACCGCTGGGGGTTGGAGTAATTTTAGTGTTGAAGGGTATTGCTAACATCCATCCTCTTCCAGAAAAGCATCCAAGGCCCTCACCGACGCCCACGTCTCCTTCATCACCATGCCTGACTCTGCCCAAGGTACCAAAAAGCACCTTCGCATTGGTGGCCAGAGCAAAATCCTGATGTATAACCGTGAATCCGACGATGCCACCCTTCCCGACCTCTCACCGCAAGGTATTGCCGCTTCCGCTGCCCTTCCCACCGGCACTTGGCAATGCTTTGAATACCACTTGGGCACCGACGGCACCATCGAGACTTGGTTGAACGGCAACGCTATTGCTGGTCTTACCGTCAAGGCGGGTGTCACCAATGTCAATGCCGCACAGTGGCAGAGGAGCAGTATAAAGCCCAAAATCACCAGTATTTACTTTGGTTGGGAGTCATACGGCGGGGACGCCAACACTTTCTGGTATGACGATATCGTGGTTAGCTCGAGTCGTGTTGGGTGCTCTAGTTGATCTCCTGCCCCTTAGGGATAGGCAATTTGTCATCGACGGGTATTCTATCTACTGAATGACAGGTTAGGCATTTAATACTAAAGCCTGAGCATAGTAGGGATCGATGTATTACTTAGTGAACTCTGTCGAAACCCTCGTATTATACGTACTTGCATATCACCATAAGTCTGTCTTAGCCGTATATCAGGCTAAATAAAAGGTATACCAATCCTAATTCGGGGAACATAGCTACGAGAAGGGTATTACCATTTGTATGCGTTATATTGTAGGGGACATTTAAGCCTAAATGCAGAGTTACAACCCCGCAGACTGCCTCCATTCTTTTCAATATATGTCTAACAGATCTCCCGGAAGCTCATGCAGCGTTATTAGATTCAGACTATTCGAAACAGGGATATGGGGCTGCTTGGGATTTTGATAGGCTCGGACCGAGCTGACAAAAGAACACTTACTTTTCATTGAACATATTTTCAACTACAATAATTGTAAAATTTTACAAATAAGTGGAGTACTATTTTTGTTAACAAAAAATAGAAATGGAAAGCATTATAAACTCGCCAAAATCTCATCCTGACCTTCACCTTTTACTACACCATCATGTCTTGGCGCCAGGTGTGCCAGGCAAACAGGTTCCGTAGGCTGTTGTATCCCCGGGTTGCGATCCACTATTTACGGTTAAACTTCGGTATATTGAAACCGGGATCATAGTATCCTAACTCTAACTTCAAATTTGCCTCAAATCACAACTCCGGTATACCACGTAATCACGAATGATCCTCCTTTTCCTACTCTCAGGCTAGTGATATCTGTTATTTGGTGATTCGACTAATTTTCGTATTGTTGATGTTGTTATCGGGCGACTTCGGCAGCAGCTACACCAAGCTCAGCCGAGACTAGGACAACGAGCTCCAGCTCTAGCATGCCAGCTGCAACCGCGGATAAGTTAACCTATCTCATCCAAACAAAGAGGGGCACATTCTTAGATACCTTCGAAAAATTCACCAAAGACCTCGATCGAGGCGAAGACCAATCATGGATAGATGACTTGAATCTTGTGGACCACCAAAATTACAAGACAAAACTTAGCTCCGCCCAAGCGGAAGATATCAATAAGTTGAATTTTGTCCATATATCTTTCCTTGTGTTTTCCATAACAGCGATATGGAGCCCAAAGACGAATTCCACGCGCCACTTCCTTCTGGCCATCCCTCATGATCATCTGCATCTGATCGGAACATAACGCAGAGATCCTGTTCATTCTTCAAAAGTTTATTCGAGGTGCATGATTCCTGCCTCTGAACACGACTAGTATTGGGGGACCATGATCACCCAAGAACCTCCTCCTATCAAAGGCCCTGAATTACCTCGTAACCCGGCCGACGATTCTGGAGGCGAAGGAGTTACTATTTATGTACTTGATGGTTTTGACCGCGAAATGGCTAACAATATGTTCAGTCTGGTCTAGTGGCTTAACTACAACTACTATGGCCTCAAGGATGTTGCTCTTATGAGCCATCCTGGTTTTCCATCATCACTGGACAATGTGAAACAGTTCATGGTTGTACATGCATATGCACTAGCAGAGCAACCATTGAAACGTCCAAATAGGTAGCCAACAGTAACAAATCTGGGCGTCCCGTATAACCTGGCAAATGGAGATGCTGCCCATGAGAACACCAATGCGTCTTCAAGCGTGATAATAGCACTCTATCTGCACGTACCCTACATAAAAATACCACCATGGCGACTTCAACCAGGCACGTGCTCCACTTGCCTTTTATTTAACTCGCTGAGCAACTATTCTAGGATTTCAAGTAGCCCGCAATCTACTTCTGGATCTGCAACGCTCACCTCGTCGTCCAAATCATCTCCATCTGAAACTAAAACCCACCTCAGCCAGACTAGTGCAAAATAAAAGTCATATAAAACGAGAGCATGGACCCGATTTGGCAAGGAAGACAACTTGGAACATTGGATTTTGCGCCATTCCAATCCTTAAAGACAACAAAGGCCAATTTTGCCACATAAACAGGGCAGAAGATGAGAGCAAAGCTGTGGATATCAAATTTCCACAATTGGGCAATGCACCAAACGATTAAGTCAATGTAAAAATAGATAGAAACGACAATCTAAGATGTAAATGGGGCAGTAAGGCGTTCATTAATGATGAGAGTTGTATGACTGGACGGGACTGGCATACAAGTGATGAGGTTAGTGAGTTTATTAATAGGAGAATAGTGTGCGCTAATGATAATATATAGGATTAGCAAGGACGAGTAATTAATTGTTTAGTAGATTGTACAGCTAATCTCAATGCGAAATCAGAAAAGGAAATGGATCAGCCCGTTATTGATGAATCAAAAGCGTATGGCTTAGCGAAAGTGACACTGTCAAGAAGAACGAGAGAAAACCGAAACCAAATGCTATGCGGACATAGCAAATTAACATAGTAGAGCCCCAACCTACCACCTAACAGGAAAGCATTACTGGATTCGTTGGATATAGCTCTATAACACTTAATGCTTAGCTTGGATAACGCAAATCTCAATGTCATCTATATATCTAAGTCACCCCGCTTCCATGCCGTATGTAATAGTACGAAAGAAATCCACACCAATGCAAGAAATTATTTGCCTTCACCCGGGCAATCTCAAATCTGGATCATGAGCCACTTCTCTTGATGAAGTATTGTTGAAGCCTAAGAGGAGGCAATCACCTTAAGATTAAACTCCACTGCTCAGCCTCTCTCCTCTCTCCCCAACCATCAGTTGAACATCATCTCTTCCATTCAAAGGAATATCCATTACACCAACATACCAAAAATTGCAAACCACTAAAACGGAAGCCATGGGTATAGCATCGAAGACGTATATCGGCCATTCGGTACTAAGGAGATAACCATCATCTGCAGGAAGCCAATTATCAATCCATGTCCATACCAAGATCATTAACCAAGGAAGAGAGGAATAACTTACCACCAAGAGCATACTCAATAACCCTAAAAAAATTCCTAAACGTGATGATAATACTAACCCCATACAACCAGAACAAGAATCTTTCCCAATCCACACCTCCAACAGCCAACTTTCCCCCAATCTTCCTAACGTGCTTATGAAAAATAACTCCAACAAGCATGAACCAGCAAAAAATAAAAATCTGCGCTGCTAACCCAACAAGTACAATTGTATTGGCAAGGTTCAGCATAGTTTTTGATTTTGCCTCTCCCATTATCGCTGCACCAATCATCTGGACGAAGAAGCAGACGACATCGCCGGCTACGAAAATTATTGTAAGCCATTTTGGTCGAACCATGGAGCAGGATTCATAGCCTGTGGAACGGATTATTCGACCGAGAAACATGTAGACCGAGGCTGCGAAGAGGATGGGGGCGAGGAGGATGAGGATGGCTTGGATCAGGAAAGGGCTTTGGGCGTGGGGTTGTTTGCTGCTTTGGGCGCGGGCAGAGTAGCCCACTATTTCAACTAGGATTTTTAGTTGGTGATGATAAAAAAAGAAGAAGCTTTATGAGTGTGAGGGAGATATTCACATACAGATTGCGCCGATGCTGAAGGGAATGCAGAACCATGTTCGGGCTGTGTAGAGCCGGAAGAGATGGAGAAAGAGGAGGAAGGTGAATATGATAACGATGATCACACCGCCTGCGAGAGATGGTTTGTAGGAGTAGTATTCTTCTGGACCATCACCTACTACCATTGTGGAATTAGATTCGCGAGAATCGGCTTAAATTGAAATGTAAAAGTGGGAATTCTAGGAACAGAAGTCGTGGCGATGTATGAAAAGGCTTCGATGTGTAGCAAGAGGGATATTCAAAGTAAACTTCCGAGATAAGCTAGGCAAAAGATATATATAGAAGCGATGAGATGAATATAATAATACAAAAGGAAGACGTGTCTTATTTGGAAGATAAAAAAACTTTAGAATCTTGCAACTTTCTCCAAAAAAGGAGTGCAGAACGTTGACCGAGTGATTGCAAAACTGGGGGTAGTCGTCATGTAGCGAGGCTGAGGACCTTGATTTGACGTTTACAAAATGAATCTTCGCCATGGTGATTTATGTATTTGTGGCCCACATGGTATGTAAAACGTGTATTGCTATATTGGTTTTGTGGAATAGCTGTAATACTATAAGGCAAGGGCAAGAACGAGAACGAGAACGAAAAGTAAGAACCTGCATGGAACGGGAATAGACGAGCTCGTTTGATCTCACTATCACGACGCTTCCAATCGGAGTATACCCATATTATTAGTAAGGCTTGATATAAAATGTAGAATTCAATCAAAATAGGCTTGTTTTGGCTGTTGCTCGACCTTACCATTGGTTCTACACGGGTTGGGCATTGATCACAGAACTAAAGCACGGCCTTCACACCCTGTTTGAGATCTAAGCGCCGCAGAAACAATATTATTAAATCTGAGTTGCTACAAATAGTTGGGAGCCTATAACCTCCCATATCCCAAGAACCTTTGACGCCGTTTAGAAACCTCCCATGCTCTGACAAAGTGTATGCATTCACGCGTTTTCTCTCCGCAACTTCCCTGACACAGCGCCCGAAACAATGATCCTCAAAACCACGCTAGGCTTTACTCGTATAATCCAACTTGCCGTTGACACCATCTTGACTTCCTCTCCCAATCTTCGCCGTATCCCACAAGTGTAGCTGATAGCTCTTGGACAAGCCTCGATCCAGAATATTTTTTCCACCACATATCATCCGTAGTATAAAGAAGTACACCCCAATACATAAATATCATCATGGCGATGGGTTCGCCTTTTTGTAACTCATCTATAAAATCGAAATCAACTTTAATCATCCAGAAAACTGCGCAAATTTCTCTATTAGAAACCATTTCCAAGCCTTGTATCGCATTCTCCAAAGTTTGGCGCTTACTATTTCCATGACTGATCTCTGTGTCCATTAGTTGGCGCAGGTCTGTGGCGGGAGCCCATTCTCCAATGAATGACGGCTTTGGTTCAACAACACCGAAGAACCTATGGAGCGGACCCTGCTCGATCCAATGACGAGTAAGTCCGACGATAGATGAGACACCATTCATAAATTCGATTAGTAGTAGTACAGTTTCTGAGGTAGGCTTGACTTGCTCACTATCCCCAGTGGGCAGAAGGGGTGATACAATAGCGCAAACCATTATCAAGACGGAGCATATGAACACAGCATCACAATTCAATGGTGAGATATTGTTGAGAGTCGTACGGAGACCCAAAACACTCTGGTTTTGGTGTCGAAGGGCTGCATTAACCAATGGACGGATAGCCATAGGATCTTCCATTGCGCTTGCCTGATGAAGTGATGTCACGGCGTATATGGCTTCCATGAGATAATCATGTCGAAGAGCTTCTTGCCCCACGTGCTCTCGAAAAAGTTCGGACCCTTTCCGTGTAAAGCTGTGGCACGTCTGTGTACACCAGTAATGCATGAGCGCTACGTTCGTGATTGCGGTTGGCTCATAGAGCGATGGAATCGAGGCAGGTACTATGTATGGGCTGGAGGCATGGTTAACAGACACGTCGGCGGACGTGGATGCTAAGGAGGAGGTCGGACCAAACGATTCAGGGGAATCGTTTTCTTTCACAGCATTGAATTTCGGGAGGGGTTGGCGAGAGAAAATGCACTCGTCGCCTCTGTTGGCGCAACTCGTGCATTGCGGTGCCTTCTCGTCGCATTTTACACGTCGCTTTCGACATTGGTCACATCCGAATCGCGATTTGTGATGCGGGCGTTTTTTAGGCATGGCCTAGGATGAACTGATCCGTCTAGCAAGAACAAGAGAGTAAACGAGAACGAGAACGATTAGACTGGATTAATGCATGGGATTTGGGATGAATGAATACCTCTTTTGCATTCCTTCTTATTTTCATGCCTAGAAATTCAGACATGCTCAGCCTCGAGGTGGTGATGTGTCGCCAAGATCATGGTAAGCGAATATATCTTGGTGTTGGGGGCATTTTTGAGCATTGCTATGGCTGGAAAGGGGAATGCTCTTGGCTGCAACGCAATCACGTGTAGAGTGATAGGATTATAAAGCTAGGGAAGGATAGAGAATCTACCCATGACATACGTTGGTACGAGACATTTGTTTCCCAAGCATTGCATTATGTAATGAGTTTCCTTACAAAACGGGCCTAAGAAGAAGTCGTATAAAGATGCAATAATTTTGAAAATATAAGATGTTTCAGCCCAGTGTTCTACGGTGGTCGTTTACGGTAGGGACGGGGTTTTGGCAGGGGGGAGCATTTAGTGCGAGTTGAGCCTGTTCTTTTCTTACGAGATAGTTCGAGCGATGCCCGGACTAACCCTGGACTGAAGGAATATTCAGTCAGCAGCCAAAATCTTACATGGTGGAGTGGCATGCCAATCCTGGGAGTCAGGACAAGATTATGAAGGCATTCAGTTATCAACATTCCCGAGCATGATACTGATAGGAGTTAGGTTGATAAATCGAGTGCAACTTTGGAAGGAACACAGCAGTTAGCTAGTAAACCAGCAGTTTCTCATTATGGGATGGTTCAGCACTATACCATTCCTTTCGATGGAAATTGGAAACAAAAATAGGAGGTACATTTCATGAATGAGCGAAGGATTCAGAGACCGTCGCCTTATTCGCCGGCAGGTTGTACAAAAGACTTCTGCCGAAGTAGATCCTTAAAAATTCGGACATGAACGGCTGAGCAAGGACTTCGGGCAAGGTTCGCCGACAATTGTGATGAACGACGTCAACTCTCTAAGGTTTGCTCGGTTCTTAACTCGCACCCTTCTTATGACCTGGTGAACGATACGATTTTACGGTGCAGTTGACGTGGCAAGCGGCGTGTGCTTATGATCTAAAACACAGCTTCGAGATCTATCCGTAGGTACGAACTTGACATCAACTCTCGCAGTGGGGTTGCTATATAAGGTACCTGTCTCTCTCAGAGAGATCGGCATCAACTCGAATCAAGTTCCTCCTGCCTCCATTCTTTAATAAGCCTTTGAAGCGGAACCTCCAAGATGCTTTTCCCTAAAACTCTTGTATCTTTGAATCTTTTATGTGTATGGGGTATTGCGAATGCTTCACTACACAATATCAAGAGAACTGAACTGATCACTGGGTCAATCTAGCCAAACTTCCCCATCATCGTCAGGAGCATGGTACCGTAGCAACCGACGACAAAACGATCACTCTCATTGGTGGTGTCTTCCGCCTTGGCGACGGAGACGTACAAGAAGGACTCCTAACAACTGATGTGATGGAGGTGTACGACATTCCCTCTAATACCTGGAAAACCAAGGCGCCGACGCCATACAAAGTCAACCACCCCAATGTTGCCACTGTAAACAGGAAAATTTACCTTCTTGGAGGACTTGTCGATGCACAGGACCCTCCCTCGCCCTATCCCGACTGGATTCCTTCCGGAGAGTGCCACTCTTATGATCCCGCAACAGATGTATGGAGCCCGTTGGAACCTATGGAGAAGGGCACAGAGAGGGGGAGTGCTATAATGGGTGTGCATGGAGAGATGATTTATGTTGCTGGCGGAATGACTTTCCTTATCCCTGATGATCAGAACTCTCTTACCACCGTCACTGCATTTAATACCACCTCTGCAAAATGGCAAAAACTACCGGGTATTGCATCAAACATACCGGAAGGTCGCCAGCATGGTGTTGGCGCTGTCGTTGGGAGTACCTTCTACGTTGTTGGTGGGCGATATATGAAGAAACGGAATGTTCGCGGTACAGTCTTCATGCTTGATCTAAATAATCAACAAGCTGGATGGAAAACAAGCCAAGGGAAAATGCCGGTGCCTCGAGGTGGCCTGTCTGGAGCTGTGCTTGGAAAGAAGTTCTACACTTTTGGTGGCGAGTCCAATCCTAACGCTAGAGACGGGATCTTCAAGGAGACTGAAGTATTCGATATGACGACTGAAAAATGGTCTCAGGAAAATCCCATGGCGGTCCCTCGTCACGGTTCGAGCGCTGTTGCCGTGGGAAATAAATTTTATCTTCCTGGGGGTGGCCTTCAGGAGGATGGATTACCGGTTGTGATCGACGGTAAGGAACATCTTCTTCGAACTGCAGATTATTTTGATGCATATATTGTTTCAAGTAGACATGTAGGCAGAACGGTCATTGTGGAAAAGGATTGTTACGAGACTCCTATCCTTCTATAGTTAGTGTGTAAGCTGAAAAGCTTTGACCAATGTCTATTTTTTGTATATAAATGCAAAATGCCTATAGTTAACTCACCAGATCAATACTACTACTATGCTTTGTACTTTGAGCCCGTCACAACAGAAATATCTGGAAAATCTCAACTATTGTAATCTAAAATGCTTGCTTCGAGCCAACTAGCACCCACATAGCGCTTGTGGCAGGGCAGTATATTCAGTTCATACGTATAAATCTAGTGATCGCCGAAGTAAATAGAGTGTATATCCACCATTGGCAATAGTCTTAGCGTTAAACAAGTTTCCTCAAAATAGATACGGCACTTTCACATTTCTGGGGAACTATATCTAATTCGCTGATAGTTACAGTTTCAAGAACAGCTAGGAGACATAAAGTAATCGAGATATCTAGGTGTTTCCTAGGATGGCCTGACCCACTACTCTTATCTCTTATCAGAGGAAACGAATGTTTTATTTGATCTCTAATACCAAGACTCCATTATCTACCTTTGGACACTATCCCTTTTAATCGTCTGACTTGCAATACACACAGAATCACCAATCCCATACTCGCCTTGAACATAAGTAGCGCGAGAGCAAATTTGCGATGTCGCAAGGCAACAATATGCTCTTATTTCCGTTCTTGGGGGGTTGCAGCCACAACGACGTCTAGAGCGGAGGTAGCAACGCATGTTTTTTAATAATTAGGGCGATGATCAAGTATTTCAGATATTATTTAAAGGAGAAAGATTTCCGTAAGGCTTACCTAAAATGTGGGGTTTCCAGAAGCGTTGTTAACAGATGCAGATTTTATAAATGGGCATAAAAAGGATCACAAAATCTGAGAGCGCATCTGTACTCCCGATCAGGGTTTCAGGTGAACCAGAACCTGCCAACATTACGATATATGACAGGACAGCTTACTGGACAATCTTTCAACTGTGTTTAATGATGGGTTGCATATCTCGCCAATGATAAAGGCAGACACATGCCTTTCTGGAAACTCCACACTAGAACTTCACAAATGGCGAGTGTTATACTCGATTATCATAATGTGCCTAGATACTTACTATGTTGTACTTTTAGTGTTTGGATAATCGCGTAGATTGACAAAGAAGCAGATAAACAATATTACAAAATAAACGCGTAACTGAACATTGAATAACTGCAAACAAATGTTCAAAGGATCGAAAATTGCGTTCTTTACCTGAGCTACGGTTGAAAGCCCACGGCTGCAAAATTTATCGACAGCGACATAGTAGTGCGTCTTAGGAGATATTGAAGTAGCGATTCAAACCACATAGCATGTGTCTAATGAGACCTTGGTATCGGGTAAACTGGTAACCCGCATTGTTTAGCAGTCACATGATATACTCGTGCTACTTCAGGAGCCGCTCCATTTTCGTGTAACCCCTTAAAGGAATCATTATAGATAATTATTAATAAAGACCATCCTCCATTCTGTTGTTGATAGTGTTTGAACCGAACTGGGTACACGATCTCTATTCCTTAGAACAGGCCTTCACTGATGCTTCCGCGTATAAGTATTCGATTGAAACAGAATCCAGGAAAGCTTAAATTTCTATAATTTTTTGTGGATCCTCACAAAAAATACAGAATTCTCTAATGAAATGCGAAATATCACCGCACGTAGACACTGCGCTTCAGTATACTGCTTTACTGCCAACAGCCGGCTGACTGGTCCGGAAATATGGGCTGTCTCACGTAAAGTCTGACCTTGGCATCATTGTTACCTAGAAATGCAAGATCTGAGGAGGCGTGGTTCGTTGTCTTTGCAATAAGTCATTCTCGTTCTCGTTCTCGTTCCTGCTCCTGCTGTCTAAGCCACAGTATCGGACATCTCGCGTGGGGTGCTTGGTTTCGATGGCCTAAATTCGCGCGTCATTTCTTACATGTTTCCATCACTCTACCCATGCGTTCTGATATTCTAAAAGTACCGTTATTTCGCCACCAGGACGATTGGTGGAGAGCAGGTTTGGGAGATGGAAAAGTGGTGGTTTCGCCAAGATCTTTGTAGCACGTCGGTCATGGAACACTGAAATCTACTAACCCTACGAGTATGGTGAATTTAAACAGCTTTTGGTTAGCATCCTAAATATAAATTTGCAAGGTGAAGGCAAATGCCACACGAGTAGGCATAGTGGCTACGAAATGGTGGATGCATGGACTACGCTTCCATGATATGCACCATATTTCAAACGGCAAATATCTCATATACCACCATTTGCCTGTATTATTTCTGAAATACCACACTTTTGTTTGGACTCTTTCTCATATACCACTACTTTTTTCTTGGCACCAAAACAGTGGTATATCAGATATACACCTGCAAAATGATGGTATTTCAGAAAAGAACCTGTTTCACGTTGTATATCTGAAATACCATCATCTTGCAGATGTATATCTGATTGTAAGAACACCCGGGTTGCAGTAATTACTTATACTTTAACTTGAAAGCACACACTCATGTGTTTCATGCGCAATACTCGTTAAGATTAGTGGATAAGTTTTGATTGTTGGTTGATTCTTGATTGTTCTAAGCTCTTGTTCTAAAGTGTTGAGTAGGATCGAAGTCCTACGTTTCGAGTGCTAGTCACATGATCATAACTACATATAAATGGCTACTAACAATAAATAGAACTGGGATATGAAGCAAATTGAGTATTTAAGGTATTACTATAGATAGCTTTCAAAAAAGTACCATGTTTTCCGATATACTATTGTTTTACGTGCTTATATCTCATATGCCATTGCTTTACGTGCTTTTATCTCATATACCGCAAGTGTGGTATATGAGAAAGAGTCCAAACAAAAGTGTGGTATTTCAGAAATAATACAGGCAAATGGTGGTATATGAGATATTTGCCGTATTTCAAATTTTGCCATGGAGAAGGATCAGGCTTCTTGTAATGATGGCTCTTCGCGAAACTACCAAAATTAGCTGACGCATGTATAAACAAGAGCAGTCTGATGGGGCAATGAATGGTTGGTAATATGGGCATTGCCCTTTTTGGACACTCCCTGTGGGAATAAGAGTCTTCCCATGCATTGGGTAGGGGTGTCGATCCTGGCTTTGATCACTGGCGGACCTGTATCGCTCTTTCGATGGCCAGTTGTGGTCATCAGTACCAAAGATTACGCATAGGACGCGTATACTACTACCTGGCTAGGGTGGAGTTTTGATTGATGCAGGATGCTGTGAATTCTGTGTCGATTCGCTCCGCTCGGGGTATCCCGCCTCGATTCATCATTTTCTCATATTTATTGCTTCCCAATGTCTCCTACATTTTGAATTTCCCTACCAATTCACCTCTCACTTGTATTCGAGACCACCTAGTCTATACTATAACCTTCGTTTATCTAGCTAGTAAAGCATCTTTCATCAAGAATGCGATCGTTCGTTCTTGCGACGGGTTTGCTCTGCATTCCCCTGATCGTGGAAGCATTCCCAGGCATGGGTAACACGCTGGCGTCCATTGCATCAATCAAGAAACGCGATCCCGAGGTACCTGAACTTCTTGCCGACTTGAAAACCCTTCCCGATATCGAACTCACCGAAGTCGGTAAACTCATCAAAGAGATTCTACTACTCGAAAACAAAACCGGAAACTCACAGGACTTTGAGACTGTGTATAAAGCACCGGGACCTCTTGAAAGTGATGAGTGCCGTGCTGATACCTGCTGTGTCTGGAAGTACGTTGCTGAGGAGATGGAAATAGACTTCAAAGGGCCAACAGGTCGTTGCAATGAATTTGCAAGTCAAGCTATACGTCTTGGGTTCCACGACGCAGGCACATGGACAAAGGCGCAAAGTGGAGGCGGTGCTGATGGTTCCTTTGTCCTAGCTGGTGAGATTGCACGCCCCATTAATCGAGGCCTTGAAGAGATCAACAATAAGATGTGGCAATATTATCATAAATTCCATAAGTACGGCGCTGGTATGGCCGACCTCATCCAGATGGGTGCCACAGCAGGCGCAGTCGTATGTCCACTGGGTCCACGCATTCGCTTCTTCGTCGGTCGTAACGACAGCTCTGAGCCTGCGCCAGAAGGGAGGTTACCGCAAGCCAGTCAAGATGCAGAGTCTTTGATTGCACTTTTTGAAGACAAAACTATTGATAAGGGAGATTTGATTACACTTCTTGGAGCGCACACGATCGGGCAACAGCGTTTTGAGGACACAATAAGGGCTGGCGATCCCCATTCCAGTACGCCGGGGGTGTGGAATACAAATTTTTATGTAGAGACGCCAAGAAACGATACACCAAAACGTATATTCAAGTTTCATAGCGACGTATCGATCGCGCAGTATGAAGAGTCGCGGAATTTGTGGGGTCTGTTCTCGGAACCGGTAGAAGGACTAACCACTTGGAACTCTGTAAGTACCGTCGCTCTCATAACTAATCTGTTCTATTTTATTCTTCTGTATTCAGCACGTTTCTCAGAACCATACTGACTGTTGCCTTCTTAGGGTTACGCTGCGGCTTATATCCGTCTTAGTGTCCTTGGTGTCCCTCATATCAATAACTTGATTCAATGCACGGGAGTCTTGCCATTGCGTACAGAAAGTTATACAGCTCCAGATGAGAATGAACTGAACGAATGGCTAAATAGCGACCGCGCTCCGATGCGTGAGGAGGCAGTGCTCTTGATGAACGGAGAATCACTCAAGCGTGATTCGTGAGCTGTTGATTGGGATACCTCGTCACTGAGTCAGTATCGAAGCGATTGCGAAACAGAAGGCTTTGAAATTGAGGCAAATGGTTTGAGAGCGGAAGAAAGAAATAATTGACGAAGAGTCAACACCGTGGAACTCTTCAAATGCTCTGCCTTATTACGACTCTCGTACCTCTAATTGTATGTTTTTACGCAGCAGTACTCTGGATCAAATTTTGGCGTAATATTGTCAACTCTTTATTCATCCATTCGGTGTAGGTTGTGAATAATTGCTACTCTCATTGAGCTTCCGCACCGTCCGGATTGCGAGCTTACAAGTCAGCATTTAGAGCAAACATGCACTCTATGTATTCACTTTGGATTGGCTGGCATTCAATCACTTTGATATCTTTACTATAGAGAATTAAATATTGCGGAAGCAGTTTCCGAAGAGACAAGAGTGACTCGCTTTTGGAGAGATATCCAAGGCCCGAGGCCTAGCAACGATGCATAGTCTTTACAATAATGCTGTTGATCCACTTTTAGGCTGAGACAAGAACGATCGGATTTTGCGAAAACAGGTGCAGGTATAGAAAGACTTAGACATATCTAGAAGTAGGAAACCTTTTATGCACGAAAGGTAAGAAAATGAAACCCTTTACGAAGTTAAGCGCGAACGACAAGGTTAGTGACTACTACTAGCGAAGCTTCTACAACATTCACTTTATTTAATGTGATTTACAACACCAAGCATAAGATATTTTCACCAGCTACTACTACGTTCGAACTTGCTTTCCTAAGCTAAGCAAACCTGGGAATAGCGCTAAGATAAATCGTGTGACTATATACGACTGACGCTGGTCCCCTTGGGAATGCTCAGCACTGGCTTTGCTGTGTACAGTGCAATCAGTCACCAAGGAGCCTCCCCCCGGCCTCGCGTGAACGGGGAAGTTAAACCCTTTCACTTCGTTTCAGAGCATTAACAGGAAATACTTGACAGCTTTTCTTGCCCGGCTGCACTCGCATTGGTCCGATCGTATGAACGGCTCAAATATTACTGTAGTCAAACGGCTGATGGTCCTCATATAGGTGAAAGGCGATAGTGAATTCTTCCCCTGCCTTATCCTTGGTCTGAAATAATAGGCGTATGAAATGCGCTGCTTCATTACTTCAGTCAAAATTCACTAATGGCGACTTGGCCCTAGAAAGTGGCCAGTTTCTTAGTAGAAGTTAAGCTCTATATTATTCCGGTCTAGACAAAGGGAAAAAGATGGAAATTTTCTCTCATCGCATAGACTTGAGCAAACAGACATTTCGAATTCCAGTCAGCACATGCCTAGCTGGATTAACACAGGAAGTATTGCTACCTTGCTTGATATTACATCATTTCACATCACTGACCTGAACTGGATGTGCTGGCAGAGCCTCAAATTAGCCAATGAGCAGTTGCCGATCAACTTAATTTTTCATGCCTGATCAATATGCTCATTTCTGGGTAACTCTCCGCCAATTGGGTCAGCACAGAGATAGGAAGTGCCTTAAAAAAAAACTAAACGTTGCGGTGGCATGACCCACGTCATTCTGGAGAGGTTTCGTCCTTCCCTTCTAGATTCCTCCACCAGAACTTTGTACGACACGCCTTATTATGCCGATGCATGCCGTATCACTTTGTCGTTTTTATGTAATGTGAGCTCTCCTTCTTTGCAGCATACTACTCTTACCCAATCAGTTTGATAGATATCTTCTACATATAAATTCGGTATCATTGCTGATAATGCTAGCACGTTTCAAGCCCTTTCCGCCAAATAACCAACGGACTGTAGCTTCATAAGCCCACCAGGAATTGTGGCCACTATTCCTGGCTGTTATAAGGTCTAAGGTGTAAGAGAGGGTTAAGAAACGATACCTGACCACTAACTAGAACATTTTCCACTGTCTGTTCGGCGTGAGTTTACAGGTTGTTCTTTCTGGTTTCGATCTGGTGGATAAGAAAAGCGTATCGTTTGTTATTTGTGTGCGAAGCTACGAGTCTATCTACGTTCCACGACTGTTGCAGTGAAAGAAGATATCATATCACCTGACCGGTTAATCAAGGCCACATTCTGACCACCTTAAATTGTCTCCTCCAGCCTTTTGCCCTCCACAAAACTAGACATAGGTAAATAAAATGAAATTATACAATATATCTAGGGCCTTCTCGGTTCTTGTCTTTGAAGTCGATGGCCCATACGGCTGTGACAGCGCCAAAGACGGTGGGACGCCATCGACCCAGCTGCAGCTGTGCTGCCGTGATCACTTTCCAGCAAAACTGGAGGTTCTTCTGCGTTCTAGCATTATCTATTGAAAACATCATGCGTATATGTGGATGTGTTGGAGTCAGACTGGTTTCTGCAGGGACTCGTTATGTTTTCGGTGATGAGCTTTGAGTGGCTCAAATATTCAATAGTGTTACTAGCTTTTCCCTCTTGGTGGAACTGATTTTTCACGACTCTGTTGTATTGACTGTACTACTATTTCTTTTAGTAAGATTCCTCCACTATCAAAGGGATGCGCTTGATTCTATATAATGGTTTCTCTGTATCAGCATCCAGATACAAGTTCCCAAAGTTATGACCAGGCCCCTTCTCCTGCCTGGTACAGATATCCCGAATACTACCCACTCAAGCCCAAAATATGCAAAGCCAATCACAAAAGACCAGATGGTGACATCGTAGAGCCCTCCATTTTGGATATCATAGGCAGTATAGAGACGAAGGACCGATCCTAGGAGAGTCCATGTTCCAAAGTTTCGGGAAGCACGCGTGGCATCAAAAGCCGCAGATCCTGCACGGATCACGCCGATATATGATTTGGCGGTTTGGTAAAGTGCAATGGATGATAGCTACCAGTGTTAATTCAGTGCTTGCAAATCTTATTCTTTGCACCGTGGAAGTATCGTAGAACGGTGGTTACTTACAACGAGAATCCACGCTGGGAGATAGCCTTTCTCGAGGGAGGGGTAGTACGTGCCCATGATTTGAGAACACTGCGGGGGAAACTAGGGTTGAATCGATTTATTCTAGCTATATTCCGGAAGTGATAATCGATCAACAAGAAAGCTGGAAGACCGGTTTGCTGACTAATAGAAAAAGGTACAAGAACGCAAACATATCAACCAGCCGTCGCTCACATGCTTTTCTTTTATAAATAACATATTTGGCGTGAGCGAAGCGATGGCGGTTCTAAATACGGTAAAAGCAGCGCAGACCCCACCAACCGGAAAAAGACGTCGCACAGACGATGCACTAATGATCCATGTACAATTCAGCTCTCCATAAGCGGAGTAAAGCGTTACATTACCCGGCCCCTGTGGCAGTGCGGCACGGTAGCGTCATGGCGTTGTGAAGTGGCCATGGATGAAATTACTTAGGTACCTCGTTGATATTAGGTGAGAAAAGAATGAATCAATTCCCTTCGCTTTCTCCAGGTGTGGTGTTGATGTGTAAGCTTTCTGCTCACCTTTCCGCCCAAGCCGCTGGCGCACTCCAGTACCTTCTGGATACCAGCCGTCCGCAGGATCTATCGCTGAGAACAGTCTACAGCAGGTGCACGACATGGAAAATAGGATACGCAACGAGAGATCAGCCTCCCAGCCCAAGCCGCTGCCGGCGGAACAGGAGGAATCAGCCACCACGAAGCCGGAGACCGCTGGGGTGCAGAGTGAGGACGAGGAATATATCGGCGGCTTCAAGCTGTTCGTGATCTTAGCTGCCATCACCGTTAGCTGCTTTCTGATGATGCTGGACACGTCTGTGATTGTCACGGTATGTAAATGATCTAGGTCTTGCTCCACTAGCTAGAGACTAGCAGCCGTCTTCTTCTAGCCGTAGCACCACTTACTGATGCCGAGAGCAGGCCATTCCTCGAATCACTAGTCACTTCCACTCCCTTGACGATGTGGGCTGGTACGGGAGTGCGTATCTTCTGGCAAGGTAAGCGCAGCGCCAGCGGCCTCCCTGAGCCATGCGAAACGCAATCAAGAATCAAGACTAATAAAACGCAATAGCTGTTCGTTCCAACCCCTCACTGGCAAGATTTATAGCATCTATGGTTCCAAGGTTAGTGCTATCTCTTCTCCATCTGTCTCTTTGTGCTAAGTCACAACCAACCTACCCTGTTCATCAGCCGTTGCTAAACAGTGCTACCAAAGAGGACATTCATCTCATTTCTTACGGTATTCGAGCTCGGGTCCTTCATCTGTGGCATCGCGAAATCATCGCACAGTTTAATCCTTGGGCGAGCTATTGCTGGGCTAGGAGGCTCAGGACTCATCAACGGCGCTCTCATAATCATCGCGTCATGCGTGCCTCTAGAGGCGCGAGCGGGTATTTCCCCGATACCTTCCGTGTACCAGCAAGAATCCTTAGCTAACTTAGATGCGCGCAAGTCAAATTCGGGATGGTCGTCGGTAGTAAGTCATCAAACCATGATCACACGCAAGTAGGCAAGCTCCTGATGGTTATTTCTAGTCGCCCAATTTGGTATCGTTTTTGGCCCTCTGCTTGGAGGTGCATTGACCGACTACGTGAGTTGGCGGTGGTGTAAGTCATGCCCGAAATGTCCGTCATGAAGAGCCTAGCCGCTTATACTCTTCTAAGGTTTCTATATCAATCTTCCAATTGGGGGGGTTATGGCCTTGGTTCTCCTATTTGTCAAGATACCCGATCGTACCACAACTACACGTAAGACTACTCTCTCAACCGCCGGATCCCTTGACCTGTATGGCTTTGTAATTTTTGCTCCGACAGTAACAATGTTCCTCCTTGCACTTGAGTGGGGTGGCATAAAATACGCCTGGAACAGCGGCATTGTCATCGGCCTCTTCTGCGCTTCCGGGGTCACGTTTATTATATTCCTAGCGTGGGAGTATAGGATGGGCGATGACGCTATGATACCACTATCAATGATTCGGCAGCGAGTAATATGGTCAAGCTGTGCAGTCATGTTCTTCTTATTCTCGAGCTTGTTGATGCTGTCCTATTATCTTCCCATTTACTTCCAAACCATTAGAGATGTATCACCGACTTTAAGTGGTGTGTACATTCTTCCAGGTATTCTTAGTCAGATGATCTTCGCTGTTGTCTCAGGAATTCTAGGTCTGTTGCTTCTCACTTGTTAACCAGAATTTTGCTAACCAAATTAAGTTGGCCGTCTTGGATACTACCTACCATGGATTGTCATTGCCGGTATATTACCACCTATTGGCCAAGGACTGATTAGTACCTTCAATGCTACAACACCAGCTCGGACATGGATAGGTTATCAGATAATTGGCGGCATTGGACGTGGCTTTGGACTGCAAATGGTATTTATAATCTCTGTAGGCATTTGACCCAGTCACTTTACTGATATATTCTTTACTAGCCACTTCTGGCTATTCAAGCAGCTCTCCGAGATGATCAGATCCCGGTCGGAACCTCCCTTGCTGTTTTCGCTCAAACGTTCGGTGGCGCCCTGCTTCTCTCGTTAGCTCAAACTGTCTTTGCAAGTACGTTGAAGGATGCGCTGCCTCGCCTAGCGCCAGGAGTGAATCCTCAAACGGTCATTAAAGCTGGCGCGTCGGCCGTGAGAACCGTCATCCCGGCGGACCATATTGAGGGCGTTCTCCTCGCGTACAACGAAGGCATCACCAATGTGTTCTATCTTGCTGCGGGTACTGCAGGTGCGGTTTTTGTCGTCTGTTGGGGGATGGGGTGGAAGAGCGTAAAAAAGGCAAAGAAGATTTCTCCGGAGGCTTGAGACCATGCATTGTGTGGCTGGGGTACTAGCCACAGAGCCTGAATTGATCTAGAGATAAAATAAAATCACTTACTTCCACGGCTTGCCTAGTTCGTTTTCTCAGGGGATAGAATGTACGGCGAACCTTAGGTACATAAGTGACTTTAATGGAAGCGTTGAATGCTCCAAGCCTCTAGCGAAAGGTGTTCTAAACTGAGGAGAGTATTGCATTAAGTATATGTGTGTATAAATATATAAACTTAAGAAAAAGTGTAAGCGGACATGAATCTTGATACGAAAAAAACAGGGAAAAACATATGCTTTAAACATATGCTTTCAAAGGTAGACACTATATAACAATTCATTCTGCTAGTAAATACGCCTCCCACCAGCCTCATCCATGATAGCTTGTTAGGTTATCATGCCATGTGATCTTTGCATAAATTCATCAATATTTGAGTGATTATATTTCCATGCATACAAGAAAGGAGGACAACGCCTACTCTAATCTCTACTAATCCTTCCGGCTAATAATATCGCCTACACAGCCAACTGCTTCCGTGCGCGGCTACCTCCACACGACGCAAAGCGCCAGACGGATTTGCGCCACAAGGGAAGGATCCTCATGAGGATGAACCGGACAGGGGCGTTAATCGGGGGGAACGTGTGCCACCTACCGTCCTCGAACTCAACAGTCTCCATGTTCAGCATGAAGCAGGGGAGGCAGTTGAGGGCAAAATCAAGGGTCACCGTCTGCTTGCCGACCCTTAGCGCGATAGCCACAATGTCGATAGGATTCTCGGGCGTGGAGAAGCGCGATAGGTTGACGATGGCATCGAGCTCCTCGGCAAGGTGGGTGTAGAGGGGTTCAGAAAAGGAGTCCATAATCTCTATCAGGCGTGTCGAGCTGAAGCTTTGCGGCTTGCCATTCAAGCCCACGAGATAACTCTTAAACGCGTCCATGCCGCCGTGAAATGCGGCTACAAACGCGATGATTCAGTTAGTGGCGGTCTTCAAGTTGGCGATGGTTGGGACAGATAAGACTCAACTTACCGTGCTGCTCAACCTCGTGACTCATCACACCCTTTTGGCCGGTGGCCTTTTCAATCTCGAGGAAGAGTCCCGTTTCCTCATAATGGTGGTGTTCTTCGACGAGCCGGTGCCAGGCGAGCGCATAGGTGATGAAGTCGGAGGTGTCCGACTGGCTCAGGCGTGGCGCCTGCTGGTAGATACTGTTGAAGCCACGGATGAAACTGTTGTGGCTAATGCACATATGTGACGCTTCTATAGTGAAGCCATCAGTCTGTGGGGCACATCATATAGTCAGTTAGACGTTTCTACATGCTATAGAATACCTCAGTGCTAACCGGGCTGACATACCTTCCCCGTTTTGTGCTTAGGCGTCTCCAGTAGAGCCAGCGGATAGTCAGTATACATTGGGGGGCTAAGCGTCGTGGGTTTGGATTCCTCAGCGGCCATCTTTGCGAATAGCGGGCGCGGTACGTTATTGGTGAAGGATTGCAGGAGCGGGAGCGGAAGAAGGAGCAGGCGGCGGGAGTGGATTGTAGGCAGGAAAGTTGAGCAACAACATTTATTCACGAGACGGCTTAAATAAAAGAGAAGCTACTGTTGGTATATTTTGAGGGCAGACAGTAAAGTTAGCTGCAAAGATACGGCACAGTGAACCCCTGGGGCCAGAGTGCTGTTGTACTAAACTCATTGGGAAGCGAGGTGATGTATGTTGGCCTGCCCCCAATAAACCTTGGCCAGAACACTATTTATTGTCATCAATAATTTAAATATATAAAAATAAAATAAACAAATAAACTTAATTATTAATCGATTAGCTTCTTAACTTGGAAGTCAAATGGTTCTATAAACTGAAATAGCCTCGCTCACTCCCATGCGCAAAAGCAGCGGTTGCAACCTACAGGTAAAGCAGCGGTGACATTTCAAACCAAACTTCCAACAATCAATCATTCATTCATTTGCATAAGCGATGTTAGTAATTGGCATGGAACCAATGGACATGTGCCCTGTAAAACAAGCTGTCAGCATACTGGTTGCATTGCAGCATTGCATCGCATGTTTTGTCCCCTTTGCCCCCGCGCTTCGTCGGAGGATCAACATCCCATCCCCTCTCGCTGGGCCACAGCGCCACGTTGGCACACTATGCCGCGCCAAAAGCCACAGAATTAATTGCTTACGCGCAATGCTTATCTTGTCCAAGAGATCCGGGAATCTGTCAATATAAACAAGCTTCTTTTCCTTTTCTTGGTTTAGCTTAGGTGGGAGGTGGGGGTAGACATGGGTCGCCAACGACGCCTTAAGCCACCATCTTCACCATCACCACCATCACCGTGCTTATCATCCTGTATCTGCCTATACCGTTATCCGATAATGTCGTCGCCATACCGCCGTCATGTTGTGCCGCGTTATGTCGTGCCTCTTGCTTGAGCACGAGCGCGATCTAGCCACCAGATCCTGCCTCACCGAACAATGGAGTTCTCCGTGTCTTTGGCGTTTAAGCTTTATGCAACGCAATACGATAAACGCCGAATCGAACAACCAACCAAGCTTCCATGAACAAACACCTGCTGTTCTGTAAGCGGGGTAAGTTTATTTCCAGCATGGCACAGCACAGTACAGCCTTTCCTCCCTTCAGCCGGAACCTGAGATCTAGATTTGCATCTTGATTTAATGGCCCCATGCAATCAATGTCCCGCGATAAAATATAGTCCCGTTTTCACGCCGCCGCCACGCTATCTCCTCGTGCTGTACTTACTATCCAGTCCAGCTCAGTAAGGTATCTGTAGTCCAGTAAGCACGGCCCATAACTTGGATAACCTCCATGATCATCACTCCAACCACCTCCTCGCCAATTCCTCGTGCTATACTAAAATGCGGTGTGCATGCACGTAGTCAAGAAGGAAACTGGGAAAATTGGTAGGATATCAATATATTATAGTAAAGTAGGGATGATTGGTCTAATAAAGTTTAATGAATCCAGCCAATAAGCTCCTGAGTATTTAGTATCCATTTAATAGGGGCTTAAACGCCTTGACATGTGGTATGATGTGATGTGAGTTGCTATCTTATCTACCAACAAGAAGAAACTACAGTAGGGTGCAAAAAGTGTCGACACCCCCCCTTGCTAGCGTGACTGTATATACGCAGTTTCAGCGCTACAGTTTTTAATGTACGCATTTTTACTCCCCTGAAGCAACCGCGCTAGCAAGGGGGGGTGTCGACACTTTTTGCACCCTACTGTAGTATTGCGCTGCATGCACGTATGAATGATATGAAGAATAAATACGTAGATCTATATCCAAATACATCCTTCGATTTATGAGCATCTATGTAGTTTTTAAATTTCTTTCTTTAGGAGGCTCTTAGATTCCTTAAACTTGAGCTCCGTATTTGGGGGGCCTGGTCCCCCGAAATTAAAAGGATATATATATGTAACTTTTAAACTCATTGATATTGGGGGAAAGCGGAAGGGGGAAGGTTAGACAAATGCAGATAGACGTAATTGTGGATCCATGTATTCTGGATGGTATGAAAGATATGGGCATGAGGATGAGAGCCAGGTTGATTATTTCACATGATTTTTTGCTTGGTCTTGATGTAAATGCTGTACATGTATGTAGGAAGCTATTATAGATATCTCTGCTTCTCTAGAGGAGTGCACACGACTTCTGGCGCTAATTCATGATCCATTACCTATACACCTACTTCCGTGCGAGGTCTATGTACCTTTGCTATAAACCCTAGGCTGGAGCGTGACGTTAAGGTCTCCTACTGGCTTCATAGCCGCTGGACACGGGGTTGCCAGGTCAACTTTGGGTATCACGGCGCCGGGTTCAACTGACAGGTCAAATCGGTGGTAGGTTAGGGCGATGAACATGTAGATCTCGCGCTGTGCGAAGAAGCGCCCCGGGCAATAGGTTGACCCGCCGCCGAATGGAGAGTAGCCTTTAGCCTTATGCAGGTTCTTTCTCTGTCGGAAACGCTCCGGGTTGAAAACGAGCGGCTCCGCGCCAAAAATACTGCCGTCGATGAGGAATTGCCGAAATGGTGCGACGATCTTTTGGCCTGCCGGCACGAACTTACCGCCTACCATGGTGTCGACCATGGCTTCGCGTGCCACTGACGCACCGTTATAAACACGGAGCACCTCGTACCAGATGGAGTCAAGCACAGGACATTCGTGAAGGAGGCGGTCCATGTCCAAGCTACCGTCGCTATTGAAGCATCGGTCGGTCTCGCTGCGTACAGCGGCAAAGAGTTCAGCATCACAAGTCACGTGCGCTATGATCCAAAACCCGATAGAGTGCGCGTTGTTATTAATGCTATGCTCATGTTAGCACATAAACTCGCGTAGGTTGTCCACACTTACGCCCACGTGATCAACATAATAACTCCTGCAACGTCCCTTGGTGGCAAACCCAGATAAGTCAGCTCATTGTTCATGGTGTCCATAACCCAAGATATATACGGCCTCTGCTCCCGCGGCAGGGCGAGGTATCCGGCCATGGCATCCAAAGCTTTGTCTTTCGCATCGTGCAAGTCCCTGGCCATGAAGCGTGGGTACTGGAAGAAGATCTTCCAACTCTCGTCTTCGTAAATCTTGTAACACTCAATAAAATCAGGCGCCGTCTCAAAAAGTTCCTTGCCAAAGAACGTCCGGTTCGCGCCATTGGTTAATGAGACGCGTGTGTAATTCCGTAAGGAGACCGTCTTTTTGCCACCTTCCGCCGTTTGGATATATTTTGGATCCAGGTTCTCCCAGCGCAGCAGCTCATCTAAGTGGGCAGCGTACCGATTCTGAAGCACCTCGGCATGGGCGCCAGATAGAAGTTGCTGCGAAAGCCATTCGCTCATGTTGTGGATATAGTGCTTCCTCAGTCGATTATGGTTGACCAGGCGCGACTGGGCGTGATACCTTTGCGGGATGATTTGCGCCGGGTCAGATGTGTACATCTTAGTGACTGAGGCGGCCTCCAGGCCAAATGTGTGCATAACATTAGTGATGAAGGGATCAAAACTGAGGGCTGCCGTATCTTTCCAGATATGATTAACATGATCCGTGTCACGCAAGATCAACGTTTGGCGGCCCCCAAGGATGAGAGCATACGGCTCACGGGACTTGAATACTTTACTATGGGGGGGTGAGCTTTAGACCAAGGGCAACAGGATATGTATTTTACTTACTTGCCATATGCGAGCAAGTTCTCTGCGTGCCACATAAATGCCCAAGTGTGGCCTACCAGCGGAATCCAGTAGGGCAGCACTTTAGGCTCGTTAGGGTAGAGATAAGGTACCGCGGTAAAGCGCCAGAACCTCCAGGCGAGAATGATCACTAGCAGGGAGCCGATGGCCACGGCCGCCTTAGGATGAGCGGCCCCATGGTGATACAGCTCGACCAGGAGGGAGTGACCTTCATTAATTGAGACGGTCATCTTGGGTGATGGCGGCGAAGGGAAAGCAGAGGAAAGTCAACAAAAGAGGATGGCGAGAGAGGATGTAGCCGGTTGGAGAGATAGCGACGGAGGTAGCCAGCACGCGATGCGATAGACGGTGTGGTGGTAGTGGCGGTCCTATATATGATCTATCAGGAGTAGCCCCCCATTAAGGAGAGTCGTGAAAACCAAGTGGAGTCGCAGAGTGCGATACCGTCGTCGTAGATGAGCCCATTTCCTACTGTCCATGGTCCATGGAGGATTGCGACCAGGGGGAGTTGATGGACGCAGGAGAACAGAAGAAAGGTGAGTGGATGAGATAGACGAGACGAAATGAGATGGCTGAATGAAAGACGATGTGATAGTAATGTGCTGCTGATAGTGACCGTGAAGATGACAAAGGTTATTTTTAGGAGGGGAAAGGTGATAGTGATAGTGGACGTGGGATTGCTGAATGAGCTCGCCGTGCCTGTTCCTGGAAGCTTGTCCCTGGAAATGTGCCTCTTCTCTGCCAGTCTAAAAGGGTGTCAGTGGTGACTATACCTATCGTGGATGGCTGTCAGATGGTGGCTTGATGTGGGGAAGACGCGCTTACCTTCAGCACTACAGCACTACCCGCCTCTACCACTATTCCGCTAGGTAAATCCTCCTAACCCCTACCACTGCCAGTCAGCGGCGAGGGAATAGGCCGCATTCTGGTGGAGGCGGTGCTCTATTGTATGTAGCAGTATGTAGAATGTACCCTATGTAGCACTCTCACATAGCGAAGCTGACACTCCCCTGTCCAGTAAATCGTGAAGGCCCTTGACCGTTGCATTCTTCTGGAAATGCAACACCACTACCAGATTTTCGGTCATGTGCATGTGGATAGGTGAAGAGAATCAGCATCTACTTAATTAAACTGCTGCTGCTCCTAGTCCTGCTCTTGCTTCTGCTCCAGAGCTGCTGCTTCCTACAGGCTGGCCGGGTTTCGTTTGGTTTGATTGACTCAACTACGGTTTACCACCACCACCACCACCACCTATCTTCCTGCTCATCTGCTCCGTCACCCCCTGTGTTCTTCTCTTTCTTTCTCTGTTCCGCAGCTACCTCCCCCTCTCCTCCGCAGCACACAGCATGGGCACACAGATGGACTTGTCCTACATGGCCGCCCCGTGGGCACCGGTACCCTCGGGCCTCCCGCTAAAACAGCTCATGACGCCGTCCGGCAAACCCCCCACCGGCTCGGTACCCAATTTTCATGATCCAGCATCTATGCACATCATCATTCTGACCGTCTGCGGAGTTATGATAGCTCTCACCAGCATCTTTGTGGCTCTTCGCCTATGGGCCGTTATGCGCGTCACCCATACCATGGGAATCGAAGACTACGTCTGCATCATAGCTACCATTTCCTCCTTTGGCTATGCGGCTCTAATCATGTGGCTGGCGAAGGCGGCTAGGCACATGTATGATGTGCCGTACTGGTGGTTCAATGATGCTTACTGGAAGGAACGCTACGTCGAGAACACGATGCAAACCATTGCCTTTCCCGCATCCCGGAGTGCCTTCTTCCTGCTCTACATTCGTGTGTTCGGCAAAAACAACAAGCCCTTCCGGATCGCTTGCTACGTCGGCATCGTCTGGTACTCGCTATCCTACTTGCTGTTTATTCCTCTTAATGCTATTTATTGTGCGCCATCATGGGGTCACCCCTGGGCCAGCCACGACATGCTGGACAAATGCGAGCGCCTGATTCCGTTCGCTTTCTTCCTCGGCGCTTGCAACATCATCGGCGACCTTTACATTATCATCCTGCCACTGCCGATCATTGCGCGCCTGCATATGACATTAGAGAAGAAGCTTGGAGTCATGGCTATCTTCCTGACGGGTATCTTCGTCCTAATCGCCAGCGCAATCAGCATGTTTTACCGCTACCGCCTCGTCCACGGCCACGATACTAACTGGTACGAGGGATCTCTGGTCTGCGCCACCGTCAGCGAGCTGTGTGTTGCTATCATTGCTAGCTGTATGCCATCGCTATCATCGCTCTTCAAGCACCACTTCAAGGACACCTCATTCATGGCATCCTTCCGCTCCGCCTTCTCGCGCCGCACGAACGGCTCCTCCGCTGCCAGTGGCTCTGCGCCGAAGTTTGCCCCTTGGTCCGGATACAAGGACTCCAACAAAGGCTCCTTTTCCCCATCATCAAACGGCAGCAGCATGCTCAAGTCGGAGCATAGCCGCTCGGAGTCCCAGTCGCGCTTGCATGATCATCGCTACGTCGAGCTGAACGATGTCGAAGCCGGGCGCGCCATGAAATCGATGAATTCCGTCCCCGTCGACCCCTATAATCAGCCGCACGCGCGGTAACGAACGGTGTGCTAACAATGCCCAGAGAATAGCAGAAAGGGCCAGGGAGAGTGAGTGACTCAATGGCCATAGGGAGGGACCAATGCAAAATATTTGTTTTCCTTGAGAATTGTATATCCATATCCATGTTGTACATGCTATGCGGATGAATCATGAATACCTAGCAGATAGTAGTTGTGATACTAGACCGACCAATTTCTTACCGTTCCATCATCGTATTACCTTGCTCGCCAGATGTGCTGTGAATGTGAAGGTTTCGGGAGTAGCGGGGCCATCCGCAAGGATACGCCGCCGTACAGCCTATCCCATTACTATCTAATAACAGCAGTACGATTAGCTTAGCCCCCACCAACTTAGCTAATATTTAACGGACGAATCTTGGGCGAGGAAGTGAGCGAGTGGATAGGAGTGACGATGGATGAATGATGGATGGCGGGTAAGATGAGTGAATAAGCTTTCGCTTAGGGTTAGAGTCCAAGTAAGGGTTAGTTCTCCATGGAAAGGTTTGTGGCAGCTTATTGAGCTTTGCATTTGATATGGTTACATTCTCTCTTGGCAACGCCACACTTGTATTTTCGCCTATGGTACAACACTACATAAGCAAACGCGGGAGCAGGGGGCCGAGAACCGGGAAAACATAATAGATAAGCAAGCCCGACTCTACAGCACAGCCGGATTTGTATTTGCGGGTGGACATCAAAACCATACAAATTTGGGGGAAATGCCTCGCCTAACGGGTATTAATAGAGCAAGGCTGTTCCTTAGGCGCTGTGATTGCCGACTTTCCAGCCTCTTTGCAACCCTATAAGTTAATTAGAGAAGGGAGCGAAACGTTATTTATCAATCGTATACTTTATCTACCTGTACAAGCCCGATGGCGTTATCGTTAGCCCGTTGTCAGGTTTCCGGCTAACGGTAACGGTAACCGTAATTGTAACTTGTGGCCGTAACAGTAACTAGATTAGAGAAAAGGAATCCTTGTTCGATCCCGTGTACCTCTTGTGTTTGCATTATGTATCTGACATTTCTTAGATAATCCCGGTCATTTTAGCACAACACATACCCATTCCAGCCACATGTACTAAAAGAAATTAACCAAGCAACCCTGTTCTTCTCCGTATGTCGGTTAACTAATTCACCATGGCCTACTCACATACACAATACACTACCTCCACGCGGCGCAGCAAGAATAGCAACATTGCCGCCACAGAGCTCGCTATCTGCTCTAATCAGCCCATTTCGGACAGTTAGAATGATAAACTGGATATGATGCGCGTCAGCACGCCTAGCACACTTGCTACTCGGAGTTTACACGCTAGGCAGGCAGACAGACAGGCATAGCGGCTATTATGTCGGGAATCAAAATAGTGAGGTAGATAGTGGCGGTGGTAAGAGATGAATATACACGCACGTTATAAAAAATAATGGGAAACACTGTTGTAAACATTACCTTATTATATGTAGGTATTATGCTGTTAATATTTTTATGGAACTAAAATTAATATACAGATATTATAACTTAAACTCCAAAGCTTTAGTAAAGGTTCACAAACTTTTTTAGAAGTATATTATATATTCATCAATTAATATCCTTGAATAGTATTTATTATCATTATTTCGTTAAATTTAATTACCGTAGGTGATAAGACTTACTTTTACAAACTTAGGTACGGTTTACAACAGCTACTTTGAGGGTATGAAGCAGTAAGTCCATAAGCATAACCCACTTGTGTTACCATATATATCTGTCGCATCGCACGTTTTGCCCCAGTTCGATCTTCTTTCATGCACGGTTATCACCCAACCTAAGCGAGTTGCTGTCTAATTCATGACACTGCCACATTGATCACGCCGCAAGGGCCGACTTCTAGGATTTATGGGTTGGAATCACAGCTGCGCCGCGACGCTTGGCTTTTTGTGCACGAACAGGTGGGAGGCGCATGTTTCATTATAGTGTGTAACGGCAAATACCGCCAAAGAGTAAGCTAGCCGAGGACGTACAACCTTCCCAGAACTAAGGGACGGAGGGGAGTTTGCTGGGCCGCAACCTAATTACCCCATGTCAGCGAATAGAGTTAGAAAACCCGAAGAAGCTGGCGTAGGTATTCTGTCACCAGCTGACTCGGTTATTATTAGCTGGTTCCTGTTTGTGATAGGTTTGGATACCCGAGGGTATAGTTGCGGACCGGCCCTGCAAGGCCTACCTCTTAAGGAGGTACAGTACAAACATTCTCAGAACTAGCGAGAAGGATCAGGACCTAGTAAGATGTTACCTCGCTGGCTGGCACACGTGTTACGGCTTGCGTATTGCAAGCTGAGTAACTACTAATAAGGGAACATTTTTATGCTGCTTTTATCTTTGCCATTGTACAGGAAGTCCAACTTTGTCTTAGGTTTGCCAATAACTATTCCAGTTATAACAACAGTAGACATCTAGGGTTGAGTGGCATACTCACATGTTTAAAGGAGTACTTTGGCAAAGAGGCTGGACTTTCAAATCGGATTCTAGCTTATATTTCACCTGATATTCTCGTCCTGACATCTAAAGGTATTGGACATCTGATTCATCCACTGTAAGATAGACAGCTTTTCCAAAATGGATTTCCAGTGGGAAAGTGCGGGCTCTATCATTCTTGCAGTGATACTCTGCTCAGGGATATGTGTAGATTTGTCTACGATGGGTCTGGTGGTTTGTGTCCCATATGGACCTCATCGCTTTTTGAGATGAACTCTAACCATATCAGGGCGGGGTATTCCAACTGGGAGATTTAGCGTCTCTTATGAAGCGTCAGTTAAACAAGCTTCAAAATTTCTATCGAAGCGTCTTGAAGATCATAAACGACTTTGTAAGTGCGCGGGAAGCGTCTTGTACCTCCAGATACTAATGATCCCCTGTAGAGCTCGGGAAGATTCTACCGGCCATGGGGTTCAAAGCAAGTGACTGTAGTTGTCTCTTCTAAGAGACACATCATGGAGCTCAGCGAGGCATCGGAGCTTTCTCAACGGGCAGTTTATGCAGATGTAGGAAATCATCCTTCTGGATGCATATTTCTCAAATTAACCAATCCTTCAGATGTTTGGCTTCAAGCATACCATGAATAATCTTGATCACAACGATCATAAGGTTCAAAGATCCCGACTTTATGGTCGTCTGTTGCAGGTCAACGGTCCGGTGCAGCTGGCTCAACTGTACCCACGCATAGAAGCGAGGCTTGAGAGTGTTTTCCTTGCACAATTGAAACTAGGTAGGCAAACTAATGGTAAGCTTCCATACACCGTGAATTTACAATAAACTCATATTCAATACACCAGGCTGGACGTCTGTCCCACTTGCCGCAACTATCAGAAAGGTTGCCTCTCAAATGATGGGTGTAATATTCTTTGGCGACAATGTTTGTGAGTAACAGGCCTTCAGCGTCATCAACGGATCTTAACATTTTGGTAGCAAGAGATCCTGTTTTTGCTGCAGCCCTCTTGCAGTATCCTGCAGACATGGTTGCTTCTATGGCAGCCTTCCAACTCACTCCAAACTTTCTTTCGCCGTTAGTACTAGCTTCTAGACCTTCACTTCTATTCAAGCAAGGGAGGTCATCTAACTTATCTAGGTATGTGCATGCGCTTGTCACAAAGCGCGGCCGTGCGATGCATACGCTACTGGATTATATAACGCCAATCGTCAGCCGTGACCCGAAGAAATGGGATGAGTCACAGATGATTAAAGAGGTAAGCACCAAATTGAGACTGAATTAAACGCTATAGAACACGAAGCTCACCGAGGACACAGCTCACCATTGCTGGTAAGATGATGGAGCTGACTGAGGGCAACGAATACTGGACCCCTGATATTTCTGCTCAAGCTCTTCTCGGCATCTGGTTTGCAGCCTCTCATCAGCCGTGGATGGTAAGTAACTACTTGCGCCATTTCAACGTCAATGATGAACTGACGGACTCTAACAGAATCTTGACTTTAACCTCCTCGAATTGTGTGCTCGTCCCGAGTATGTAGAGCTCCTTCGTGAGGAAATTGGTGATCCATCCCGCTTGAATTACGCACAGCTTCAAGATCTCCCTATTCTTGACAGTTTCATAAAAGAGACTGTTCGCATGAATCCATTGGACACCCGTAAGTGGTTTTATATAAAAAAAAGCCAACGAACCGCTAAGCTAGAGAAAGCGGGGCTAATTCTTCCAACAGTCGCGATTCGGAGGAAGGCTTTAAAGCCTTTTAACTTCTCCAACGGAGGACCACAAGTTGTACCTGGCAATATTGCATGTGTTTCGTCCTTCAACTTAATGCATGACGAGATTAGCTATCCGAATGCCTATCGTTTTGACGGACTTCGGTTTGTTCCAACTAAGAAGGATAATAGCATGAGAGGCACAAGGCTCACGGACGTCTCAGAGAAGTTTCCGGTATGGGGGTTTGGATCATTGGCATGGTAAAGCTAAACCCAAGCCCAATTAATCAGTACTATGCTAATAATAATGTTAAAAGCCCTGGGCGCTTCCACGCCTCATTAGTGATGAAGATGGTCTTAGCTCATTTGGTCTCAAACTACGATTTCTGCTTTGAAGATCAGAAGGCACGCCGGCAGTTCCGCTGGGAGACGTTTACTATGCCGTATGAGAAGACCCGGGTTTTGCTTCGTCCAAGAGCTTCCTAGTTTAAGTAATTTTCTTAAAGCGCATACGGTATTTTCATCATGTGCTACACCTTGAAATAAGGCTAGTCTTTGTTATCTTTGTTTACAGATACCACGGATGTCTCTAGCGCTTGTCCTTTACATGTAGCAATAAGTAAACCATTGAATTAAGTTAAACACCATACAGTTCCCATATCAGTCTCAATATTTACTACATATGTGAAGTAGCGGTCATAGAAAGAAGCGTTTTACTGCACACTTATCAAATAGAAGTGAATATAACACCATGATTAGAGTAAGAGCGAACGAAGAAGGAACAACTACCCAACCTTGTATCTACCCCCTATCAGATTAGACGGGACAGGTCATCTTCACTTTCAGTTGCCTAAACTGATTTTCTATCTCAAACCGAAGCGACATCGATAAATGAGCTGGGTGGTATTCTGCAGCCTTTATCTCTGTGGATAGAATATTCACCTACTCCCAAATCTGAGTTAGATGGTACTTATGACGAATGATAAATGAGGTATTTAAGTTAAAGATGCTACTTGCAGCAATTTTAGTTTAGCTATCTCTGTTCTCAAGAGTATATCCTTTAGGCTCTATACTTCAATGTTCTTTATCTGCAGCCTCAGCCTTCTCCACTGGTGAAAACGTGGGTGGGGTCTAGATTCAACTGGGAAGGCTGCATAAAGCTTCGCCTTAGAAATCTTTAACGTAGAGTCTTTAAGAATTACTCGGTGTAGGTTAAATCTCGTCTACTAGAGTAGCCAGCAACGCCATCAACAGGAAATTGGTATCTTGTGCTCGGAGATCATGAGTTGGTTGGATCAAAACATTGCAGTGGGAGTTCTCCTTGCAGATGAAAACCGATCCTGGAGTTAAGTAAGGGGAAAAGGTAGATCATAATTGTAAGGATATGAGAATATGAGAATATTGAGCTCTTTTATGCCGTTGAATTTAGTAGACCTCTTAAAGCAAATATTCGTGTTTGGCGCTGGCATATGATCGGCTCTTTTGAGAGTAGGTAAAGTTAAGGGGAAGTAACGATGGGGAAAGAAAGAGGCCTCACAATTTTCATTGCCATTACCAATATAATTTTCGAGTCCCAAGTATTGCTAATAGATTTTGAGCTCCTGAATACAAGTCGGAGACGGCCATGTTGGCTGGAAGTGTACGCTCTGGAGTCTGAATTTGCTTTCTGTTGTACCGGGCATGCGGCCGGATAGTATCTTCAAATATTTGAAGTTTGAAGCATGGAAAAAATATGTGCTTACGGCCTGGCTGAGAGTGTTCTTCCATCCGGCATCTCCTCCAAACCCATCCACACGTCCCTCCTAAATCTTAGTCTTCTCTTCAACGCCCTAACCCCTCCTAAAGCACAAGCACCTAGCATTTTATCCCCCACCGCTTACCATGAATAGCCCGAGAGTAATTAGCGTGTACTCTCGTATTTGATACCGTTGACATGAGAATAAAATTGGTAATCTAGAATTTAAAGTTTGTTTTATGGGATATCTTCAAGTTAAACTAGAGCTATGAACAAGTTCATCATTATTCATTTCCCTTCCCAGGATGCAATCCTTTGGCTTAGTGTAACCACAAGACACGCAAGTATATTGTGGAACCGGAATGATAGATGATCGATTCTCTGTAGATCGAGTAGGTGGCCGTGCACAGGTATTCATTGTAGGTTTAGCATCGGATAAAATGCTATATTTCTGCTGTGACTGTATAGCCTCGAGCATCTTGCGAGTGATAATAGTGATCATGTTCCGAGGGCTCCGAGGATAAGTTGATGAGGGCGAGATTCTAATCGTCATCTTCGCTATCTACTGGATCATATTCGTCATCATCTAGGTCGAATTTCAGCCCATAAGCATCATCTTCCAAGAACTTCATATCTTCAAGCTTATCGTGCTCCTCGACCTCAAATGCAATTTCCGTTGCCCAAGATATCTCGAGTTTCCGAAGTGCTGGGTCAATTGCCTCTCGCATCTTGGCTTTAATGGGATCGGTGACTTTCCTATCGCTTGCACGACTGCCAGCGCTGCTATGATTATCGAGAAACAAATCAATCTCAGCTTCAAAGGCTGTTATTGCCCGGCGGTAGCTAGTTGCAAATTCAAAGCGAACACCCCTCAAAACCATGCTCATGTGAGCCATAATTTTCATAGAGACAGATGTGTACATTGCCAACCCATTTTTCTTTATAAAGAGCTCATGTTCAAGCTTGTTTCGGTTGTAAATTCCCTTGCCTGGCCTATCTTTTAGAAAACGCATAATTTAAGGTAGAAATAGCTTACCTGTGCGTCCAGAGCATTTTTCATACGTGGGCGATAAATAAGCCTTTATCTGGGCCGGAACCAGAGCGTGAGCATCTTGCGCCTCGTTCTTGATTTGTTTTGCTATCTTGATTGTATCAGCTTCAAGCAATGTGTAGATATTGCTAAGATTATCAGCGAGCATATCAAGGTAAATGCTTAGTCCGGAAAAGCTCTGGCGAGCCAGCAGTACTGCAGCAGCTCGTTCTGCAACCAGAATTTTGCAATTAGAGATAAAATCCGCCATCTCTTGTTCTATTACAGTCGTAAAGGTGTCATTCCAGACCTCTATAAAAGGTCTCTTGTAATCAGAAGCACTAACTGTGTAAGTTGAAAGTTGTCCTCCATCTTTTAGATTAACTTACAGTCTTTGGTTCCAGTTAATGTCTGCCATCTCATCCTTTCGTGACCGTAGCCACTCCCCATATCTGAGATTTACTGCCCTATGTGTGTTCCATTTAATGTTAACAGTGAATTCTCTAATGGTGTCTCTAGATGCTAAGGCTGCAGTCCTTTCGGCCTCGGGCATTAGGTCATAAATTCGAGCTTGAATCATCCTCTTAACAGACTTTTCCGTTGCGAGAGCTAGTTCCTGGAATGCCTGTATTTGAATTATTAGCAACTCTTAGCCTTAGAAAAGATAGCAACCAAAGAACATACCTCCTCAAATCCCTCCAAAGGGATATGCAAAATATGCTGCATATTTGCCCGCTGCCCTACTGTCAACTTAGCATCCTTGGAGCAATAATGCAGCCAAGGCTTCATTGAAGACAGAAGATTTTCGACAGACTCTAGAAAAACCTGGGCATTTCGATCTCTTTGTTTCCAAGTAAATTTGATCAACCAATCCCGAAGCTTAGGAATTTGAGTGTCCGCTTTAGTTGGGAATGCCATTTTTCTTGCAGTAATATCAGGACGCAAGTATTCCAAGTATGTCTTAGATGCTACGCAAAAGACCTGCAAGGTTGCACCATCTGTTTCTTTGTGAATTTCTTGCAGTGTCTGTTCGTAATCATTTCGTACCATTTTGATTGACTGCGCGTTGCGGTATTCCGTTGCTCGAATAATGGCTCGAGAACACGATTTATTCAAGGCAATTTGAAGGCTATCAATGCATTTGCTCAAGCTTTCTTCAGATTTAATGTGTTCGCTCATAAGTTTCTGCAACTGCGGAAGTGTCTGTTGACCAGGTAACTTCTGTGATGTGCTGGGGCTTTCGTCACTATCGGAATCCTCGTACTTTCGCTTTAACCTTCCATTGAAACTTTCCGTGTTCATTTCTATCTCATCCTTTAACGAACTGCAGAGTGCTTTAACTTCATCTCTTTGCCGGATACACTCTTTAAACATGGCGCCCTTTTGTTCCATATCCGCAAAGAATGGATCAAGCTCCTGCTTCAATTTCGGCTCTTGTCTAGCATACGTCCTCAAGGGAAAAGTTTCATCGCAATGTGTAAGAACAAAACAAAGTTGGTCTGAATTGAAAGTTCCATCGAGTACCATATTCAACTTTGCGTATTCAGCGAGAAGGTTATGAGCTTGCTGGCTTGTGATCCCCCGCTTCATTCCCTCCACAATACAGTTAATGGCCCCCTTCTGTTGATATTTTTCAGCTACTGCGCATCTTGCTGAATTCGCATCATAACTTCCAGGCAAGTCGACCAAAGTAATGCCATTTGCAAGTATCTCAGACTTAACATAAACCCTTACAAGCTTGATTAGTGGCCAATGTGCAAAACCTTCAACTCGGTCATCGCCTTCAATGCCACCATCAATGTACTTGCGGATAATAGCAGAGAAGCCTCTGAGTCTGCGCTTTCGGATCGTCTTTGTTCCTCCAAGGACGTCTTGTACTCCGGGATGATTGATCAGCTCTCGCAACTTAGCTTTTGCCAGCTGTTCCAGTGTTCCAATATTAGGATAGATGAACTTGAGCCTATCTACTGCTTCTTTGAGGCGGTGTTTGCGGTCAAGATCCATCTCAACGCCTGCTTCATCTAATTCCGAAAGGTGCTGTTTTGCTTCTCGAAGCAGCACTTTGAGGTCTGTGCTCCATTCTTCTCGGGTCATAAACTCAACTTCTGCTTTGAAGCTTTCACTCTCATCGTCGCTATAGTTGTATCTAACCTCTACTGCCACAGCAGTACAGGCTCGATTCATAGATGTAGGGAGTAACTCATCAATATTCAAAAGAGCGTTGATCAATGTCGATTTTCCTTTTCCTGTGGCGCCTCGAAGATTAACTTGAATATTGTTCAAGTGTTGCTGTTCAAGGTGATCCTCTATCAATAGAGTCAGATATAATAGGAAGGCATAAGAGACGCAATTCCAGATTTAAGACACTCACTTATTCTGTTCCTCCAGTGCTGAGATAGCCTAATAGCAGATTCTGTATCCTGAGCCTCAAAGATTGACATCATATGATCTAGGCATTTGATGCTGGCCTGGACAGCTTTCTCCTTGGTCTTCACTGACTTTAGCGTCTCGCTCGAACTTGAAACATCTTTCCATCTTGGATTAAGCTTTAGGAATGGAACCTCTGATCTCTTCAAGCGGTGCATTGTTCCAAATAGCGATTATTCTGGAGAAGATGGGGGTGGTGGGTCGCTCAATTCTCACCTTATAAAAGGCGATTGTGAGGTAAAATGAATATGTGGACAATAGGAGCTGTTGAGTGTCGAATGCGTTCTTGAGGGGAAAGATAAGGCTATTGATCAGAAGGTGGTCAGCGCTCTGTGAGATAATATCTCTAGTGTATGAAGTCAAGGCATTTGAAAGCAGCATATGCAAAGCTGAAAGTGAATTTTGATACCATACCTCTATAAGCCAAGATTGTTGTTATATTATCATGGGTAAACTCAGGGTTGAAAGGCGTTGTTGCTGTTCTGCAACGGTCGCAAATATTGATGGTTAAGCTCCTTTCTGTCACCTTGTTGTGCTTATGAGAGATGTCGTGAAGAAGAAGCAGTTTTCAAATGGGTGAAGTGGCCGAGGTTTTATGAAAGCTGAGAGTGTGAAGGTGAGCTTACGTGTTACATTTCTTGTTTAGCGCGTAAGGGCAGACAACTTCGCCGCTAGTAGACCAGTTTAGTTGCAGTCCAAGAAAGTATGCCAAGATGGAGTGGAAGGTGGGAAATTTAAGAAATGGCCGGAAGCGAGGATGGATGGTTAGAGGTATTCATTGGAGCAGCAAAAAGAGGAAGGTGAAGAAAGGTGATAAAGGTGACAATATAAATAGCAGAGATGGGAATGATGATTTGGACAGCGAGAGGAAAGAAGGAAGCAAGGGTGAAATATACATAAGCGTCAGAGATGGCCTACAGTTATTTCATTCGAGCAGTGGATTATTGTCCAAACTATAGACCAAATGGAAACAAATGGCCAGACAACCTTTATTTTATGTCAAATTTTATCATAGCTACAGTTAAATTTATCTACGACATTCTAAATTGCGATTTGTCTGGCGCATTACTATTAAACAAGGGTCAAAAAGTAAGGGGCTGTCAGGATGATTACCTTTTTTTCAAAAAAATCAAAAAAATCAAAAAAAATCAGAACTCTCCTTCTGTATTGACAACCGCATGGAGATTATTGCCCAATTTAAATGAGTGATATTAGTTCCCGAATTAATTTAAAGTTCAACCAGTGTCTTATATAACAACCATTGATGTAACTATAACTTTTTTGCCGAGGTTAAGTTGAGGGAATGGGAAGGGTGGATATTATTGACACAAAGCAAGAAAACAAAACATATGGCCCATAAGCTCTGTATAGGGCTTTCAGCCTAATAATATGAAATCATACTAGCTCAAGCTTAGCTTTCTGAGTATGGGTAGAGTTTCATTACTGCCGCCTTAATTTTTTTGACTGGCGCTAATTTTGGCGGTGAGCGCTGGACATGACTCTTTTACTTGTCTCGTTGAAAGCGGCATGGCTAGCTATCATCGAACATCCCTCTACGCCACATTTTGAGGTAACCAGTATGTCTTTACAGGTGCCCATTCTAGTCCATGGCGCTCTTTAGCGATAGCGCCAAACTCAGAGCACTGCGAGGCAACATTTGCAAGCAGATTGAGAGCCTTGGTGTTGTGAGATGCATGTTTGTTCATAAGCCATTGCAGCCTAATTTTGGTATTCCTTATAGAATTCTTACATTGATAGCCTACAGAGATACAGAATATCAAAATCTGATTACCAATTTTGGATGGTTTGGATTAAAGGGAAAGATGGATTCTCGGGTTATCATTGTGGGCTGGCGTGGATCTGTCGGGTGTGAAGCTCAAACTTGCATACGCCGTGCTAAACTCAAACTCGACCGCTTTAGTGCAGGGGCAAATACAGCATATAATTTAGGACACTTTTAGATACGGAGGAAGCGGCAGAGAATGCGATTTAGGTCGCAGATGACATGAATGAGTTCGCTGACTACCTAGGGACTTCCTTGCTCTGTTTGCCACATTCGCGTGCCGGTAAGCAGCCTTCATGCTGAAAATACAAGATGGGTTGTCGCATTAAACGTTCTGAATACCGCATGGTTAGCTGTGATTTCGGCGTCAGATATGTTTTCCAAGATGAGGCAATACATTCTATGATAGTTTATCCTCGCAAAGTATGCGACTGTAAATACCCCCAGTATTTGCCTGAGAAAGACAACGCCCTCTGCTTACATGTATAGGGTCATGCAGGGGCGGCATTTGGAGGTAAGACATTATTCGAGCTGGGGGATGGAGGGGACAACATCCGTCTGCACACTTTTCTACGAGTGTTTGCAAATGAGTTTTGGGGGCCTCCGACTGGCTGTGTAGGATTCTGAAAAGTATGCAGCTGGGGACTACGCGCCAACTCTCGGACCAAATCTTAATACACGGAATTATGCTCGGTTATCCACAGGCGATAGTACACCGAGGGAATATTCCTATGCCCCGAGCCATTCGAGCTATTGGGAATTGAGCTAGTATGATCCTTGGATTCATCTTTACAGAAGAATCAGTGGCAGTTAGACTATATAAATCTATTAGCTTGTATATCTTACCGTAAATCATTTTCGCGATGCGCACCTTAATTGTTTTATGAGCTACCAAACTTTTAATTCTGGTAAACTATATCATTTATGTTCGTCTAGCTACCTCTAAACTCTTATGAATCATGAAACAAGTCTATTTCATTAGCCTCACACGTTATACCCGATAGATATCAACCTATTTCGTCCATTCATCCAGCACATCCTTTGGGACATCCTTGACCAAAACATGAATATGCTCTAAAGACCTCACGCTTTGCAGCGCAACCCAATTCTTGAACCATAGAACTCGGTCTTCACCGTCAGGCCCAAGCTTATCAGTAAAGAAACGTTTCACAAAGTCCTCCACCACGTTGCGGCTCTCGTCAGTCATATCACCAGTCTCGGGATTGGTTGGGATAAGTGTTCTGCTCCAAACGACGATATGAGTGATGTCCGGAGTGAGTCCGTATGGCCAGTCATTCACTAGAACCCGATAATCGGAGTGATCTTCAAATGGTGTGGTAGATACTGGTGTGAAAGGAGGCTGACCCCAATGCTTTGGTAAACGATTCACAAGCAGATAGTTGGTCATTGAACCATATTCTTTCTTCGTCTCAGAGGTCCAGCTCATGTATTTCCGCAGATCCGAAGGCTTGCGCTTCAGTATGGACAGGTTGTTGTCCCCTGGTTGTTATTGTCAGTTACGGAATTTCGTAGTTGCGATTGCATCAGCTGCACTCTTTGGTCAACTCAACTGACCAATTATCTTCCTCATATCTTCCCAGTCATGGTACTTAAATTCCTCGTCGGTAAGTGAAAGAACCCATCTATCCACATCTGTGAGAGGGAATGGAGCATCTGGAGTGATCTCGCCCATGTTCTGTTACGGCCTGAGATTGCAAGAAAGCTGTACAACCCGTTAGCCTTGTTACACATACTCTTTGTCGTAGATAAGATTGCTGTAGTAGGGAAGGATGAATTATATACAGACTCGATTAGTCAGTTTTGTGAGGCTATTGACGGATAGAGAAAGCTCCCTTGACAAAGCTACGTACAGAGAAGCTGGAGATCTTTTAAAGATGAAAATTTGACGAGGCTTTAAGACGACAGGTGTTGATTGCCCAGAGTCTCGGATTGAAACCGAAAATGATAGAAATAATCAGCCAATAGAAGTCAAGTCTGACCTTGGCGCCAAGACCACATCAAAGTTGGGGCAGAAATACAATCACGTGGATAAGGTGCGCAGTAACAGTTGGAAGTTCATTTCACCTTGCGTGGGACAGACAAAAAGGCGGATTTAAGAGTATCTATTGCAACCTCATCTCTGCTGGTTTTTGGAACAGCTCGCAATCTAAAACCATTTTCTCCTCGACAATTGGTTGGCTTTTTCGATTAAACTACCATGACACGCAACCGAGAATCGTCCAGAAAAAGAGCTTGCAGAGGAGAGTTTCCCCTGTCGGCTCGTGATTTCCCGAATACATGTACCAGGCACAAAAATGCTACAAAATCGAACACCATGAGCCATCATGAGCCACTTTTGGTAAGTCAAACATCCCAATGAGGCCAATATGCAGTTCTCTTGACCGCAAACCTTTCTTTCCCTTGCATTTCGTTCAAATATACCATTCTCTAGATCCCCAGCGTGCTCTTCAGGTCGATAACGCTGACGCTGACCTGATTTGTTGAGCTAGGAGGGAGCCACCCACCACCAATTATCACCAAAAAATTATCACCGCCTTTGGAGAGGGCCAAGCTGCGTGAATATGCATTCGGTTGCGGGGTGCTGTACTCAACCCAGGATTTTGGATCGCCCAAGTTCTGATTTGTGAAGATCTTAGATGACGAGCCACCACTTATTACGATGGTTCCGCTTGAGTTCCTTCCTGTGCTTGACCAAACAACATACGGTGAGCTGGTCAAAGTTGAGCCAGCAGTCGAAACAAGAGTATAGGATGTTGCACTCAAAACATTCAAGGGGTCGCTGGCTAGTCGATAATGGATCCTACAACCATCGGTCCCACATACTTCGTATGCAAAGATGTAGTTATTGTTTGGCAATTTTGTGATGGCAGGCATTCCAGGCCGGGCGGCATAATTGTTGACATCGTGAACGTCATCTACTACCGAAGACCAAGTGAGCAGATCCGTGGTGGTTTGGTGAGACAGCTTCTGCCCATAACTTGGATCTCGTTGATCTGCATAGTAGCAAATAAGTTGGCTGTTATATACCCTGGAAATCGTCTCTCGTTAGTTTCAGCGCGGTTGATATTTCCCAATTGCTTTGGACGAAGTCTTCAACTCAAAATCTTAACTGGTGTAGATTTTACACTCGCTCCATCGAAAATAGAGAGCCAGCAGACTTACATCAACAACGGCTCCCAAACCGGCGTTTCCCCATTGTTTGGAACAGCCTTTCCCCCGCTGGCTACGCTGCTCACGAATGACCAGCTGAAACCGTTATCGGTGCTTGCATATACATCGATCTTAGTTTTACTTAGGTCTGTCGGAATACTGTTCCCTGCCGCCAATATAGTGCCCGCCGGGTATCTCCCGATAGCACTTGGGAGCACATATAAAGTTGGTTGATAACGTAGACCCCAGTTGTTCACGGTGTCGTTGATCTGAGATATCTTGGTCCAAGTGGAGCCTCCATCGGTGGACTGGTAGATTGGGAAGTAAACGAGTGGAGGCTCTGGAGAGTAGTTTTCCCAAGTAGCAAGAAGAGTATTAGATGAAAGTGAAATAGCTCGGGCGTATAGAACACGAGGATCCACCCATCCGGCGTTTGACGGAGGCGAAAATATGACTTTGTTTGAAATTGTGGTGGTCTGTCGGTCCTCTAGAACTTTGGTAGGCGATGTCTTCGCTTGGTTCGCGAAAAGCGTTAAGATGCTGAGCACAGATAAAATACTACGCACGATGAACATTGCGATTGATCAATATCCTAAACCGTATTAGACAGTTCTGGGCGTGCTGTACAGTAATGCCGTTACGATATTAACTCTGAAGATTCTTAACTTTGATGCATTTTTTGACAGCTGCGAATCAACCCCTTATGAACATAAGAAATATAGCAGTGCCAATACATATTTTAAATCACATGGTGTCCATAAGGCCCCCTACGATTTTGGTTCGTGGACTTCAACTCGGCCCTCTATGATCACAAGATTGTGCCAACAATGGGCCATAGCCCTTGGCGGGACTAACAAAAGTATTTGACTGGGAACCCCCGGACCGCTCCGGACCGTGTATTCAATCTTCCCTGTCAATAACTCAGGAGATTCCCCAGATCTCATGCAAGGGCATCATCATCATCAGAAAAACTGCCATGCGGGGTACTTGGTTCGGCTGTTACCCGCCCGAACTCTCGGACCAACTGGCGGAGGAACATTAAGAGGTATTTAGCGCGCCAGTACAAATTGACCTCAAAGCCCAGAAAACGGAAATGGCCATAAAATCACATGCGAATGCTGACTTGAAGTGGTAAGCTAAGAGTGCGGTTTGTTACCTATCCACACAGTCTAATGCGGACTTAAAGGACCCTTGCTAGAGTATTGGAGAATCTGCCAGGAACCAAGCCCTCTCAACCTTAAGCTTATGTGCTGTACTCTAAATATAGCCAAACAGCTCCCTGGGTACCACCCTATGTGGGACCTCTCTAAGGCTGTTATGTGCAGGTGGTTCATGTACGTTCAAAATACATCCAGCCTAACTGTTCTGGCCGACGGGGATTTGTGGGACTTTTGCGAACGTGATTGCAAATATTTATTTCAAAAAGATCTGAAAGGGAAAAAAAGTCTCTGTGTTGGGTAATTGGAAAGACAACGAGGACAACAAAACGGTCTACAACCGACATCACTGGCGATCCGTGCTCTTTATATATAAGAAAGATAAATCCAGGCCGCACTGGATTCTCAAAGCCGTCTCAAAGCTCTAAATACCGTCTTTCTCCTTGCTCAATTAATGGTCACGCCGCCGGGAAGAGTTCTGAGCCCTACATCCAACAATCCTTAGAAAATGCTGATATCTTGCGGAGAAGTAAGACTTACAACCATCGCCATCAACATCCTCTTTCATCGTTTGCGGGATTGCACATGTCTTCGCCTGCGCTGGAGTCTGCGTAAGAAGCTCTGAGCAAACCTCATTGGTACAGCGCGCATTAATCGCTCTTTGAAGCGAGTCGCCCTTCCAGCCGAAGACGTAGTCACCGTGCTGTCCATGACCGGTGCTAAAAAAAAATGCATATCAGATCTCATTCCGTAGCCCTGGAAAGGGAACCAGAAAGGCTGTTACTCACGCGTCTCCCATGGCATACACGAAAGGTTGGCTGCCATCCTCGGGCCAGAGGTTCTTTTGATTAAACGGACGCGTATCCCACATGATCTCGTACATAAGCTGCGGAAGGTGAACCGGATGACTCTCTGGGCACTTGCCACGTTCGCCTGGCGCATAGGGCGGGGTGGCCACGGGCGGGAAGTACCCTTCGAAAGGCACGGTGGCGTACGCAACATGGCTCTTATGGTCTGGGGAATCGAGGTTCACCCCATCCCAGCAGGTGGGGAAGCTGATGGTTGTTCTAATGCCATCATTGCAAAATCGAGGAGGAAGGCTCGTTGTGTCGTTGACCCCGACGCATGGGGCGGTCTGGTAGATTATGGGGTTCCCTTCCTCGACGAAACACCGGTGGCAGATCCCGCGAGATTCGCCTTCCGTACCGCGTAACATTGGATCGCCAGCGAGCATACGGAATCCCTGCTAGGGTTAGCATTTCAAGCCAGCCTTCCGAGATGGGTAGGGTGTCAATCCGTGACAAGGCTGCTCTTCGACAACTCGACAAAAAAAAGGTTATTGTATATGACCACGACAGCTTACAGGTTTGAAGGCAGTAACCTTGGTGACCCCGTCATATGGTGGAATATAATAAACCGTAATGCCGCCGTTTTGGTCCAATCCTAGATTGGGGAACTGTTTGACCCGTTTGAACGTTCCATTACGAGCTCGAAAGTACAATGCCGCAGTCCAATAATTGCTAAAGTCTTCACTGAACGTGCAGCTCGTGCAGGTTGATTCGCTGGGCAGGTCATAAGCGATGGGCTCCATCGTGGCGTTGAACGAGTTTCCTCCGACGATTTGATGCGTGTGAGGCGATCCTATAAGTCCTGGATTGACCAAAGGATCAAGCCGCTCTACTACCAGCTGGGAACATCCGAATCTCATCATCCTTGCCGTTGAGATCTGTGCGCGCGTTGTTGAAAGACCACCGAGGGCCATCATGGTTATTATTTTGGACCAATTCATCGTGACTGTGGTTCGTCTTAAATCCTCTAATGTTAGAGCTATACAAAGAGAACAGACAAAGGTGACGAAGTTACCTCGGAATTATATCATATCCAACGGATGTCTACAAGAGGCAAAAAAGGAACTGCCGGAGGTCTGGCATATTGCAATCAATCTTTCATAAATAGTGTTCGGCTAATTTGTATATATGAGGGGGGGCGGCCCCTTTTGTATAATATAAAAATGCCAACACCCAATTAAAACTTGGACCTAAGAAATAATCGGATTAAATACGTCTACGGGCATTCGGCTGTCGATCGGAACACATTTCTATGGATTGGTGATGATGCTGTTCATTTGCCAAGCAGCTTGGGCCTGAACTGTATATTGCAGTGACACAAGAGGAAGAATGAGTGAAGCGATTGCTTATCACTTCACATAAATTCTTATTGGCCAGAAATTTTATTGAATCAAAATGTACATTCATTCCAGGGCCATATCATAGCAGTCTAAGTTGTGGTACGACCAGGAGAATCAACAGTGAACGAGCTGACCTTCACTGAACCGCCGAGAGCTTTAGTCGCATGATTAAAGATAGCATATCGGTATCCCATAAAGAAATGCCAATCAGTGATCATAGTCAAGCTTCCAAGCTGTGTAAAGTTTATTCCATCCGTGCTGTAGTAAAATGTACCTTTCTTGGTACCCGCAGGTTGAATGTCAGCGAATATCCTCAACCAAACCTTTCCTCCCGATATCGTGGCGCCTGCAGTTTCGCTTCCAATGCTTGATGTTGTCCATGTAGATGTCATAGTCAAGCCAGACCAAAACGAAATGCGAAAGGCTCCACCGACATTCCGGACGCCGATCCAGGCGCTTACGTCTCGGAGTAAAGCTAGACCTGCACGGTCTCCATCTTTCAAATTACTATAGTCCAGCACTATAGTACCGGAGGAAGTTGGCCCAAGGATACGGTGTGTCAGCGTGTTCCGAGCAGCATAGAGATCTTCTGTGACTGAGACGGTAGAGAGTGTAAGGCCATTGTTGACCGTGAATTTGCTCTTATCAGGATTGTGGTTCCACTCCCATTCAGGTCCAAGAGCAGAGCCTGAAAACAGATCGCTTCCGGTATGTTTTCCTAACGGGTGAGCCGGTAGTGGAAGGGGATAGGTAGCTCCCCATCTGCCATTTACAGTAGTCAGGACTGGAAATCCGTCACTTCCCCAGGTTATTGGGGCGAGAACAGGAATTCGACCACCTGGGTAGCTATCTACAAATGCCATGTAGTACCAATTACCGTTCTGGGTTTGGACTAGGCCACCTTGGTGTGGGATTCCGCCGCTGGGGATTGGGGTTGGGATGTCAAGAAGCAGTTGCTTGATTGTATAAGGCCCGAACGGGCCAGTGGTGGACTTTAGAACATACTGCCCATTGGCCGGCTTGGTCACAAAAATATAATAGTTTCCGTTGATTTTATACATGCGAGAACCTTCAATATAGAGGTCGCTGCTGTAAACAACTTGTGACTTGACCGAAGCAGAACCGTCTGCTGACAGTTGGGCGACGGAGATTTGAGTGGCACCATATGCGACATATATGGTGTCATTGTCGTCAATAAGCATTCCGGCATCATAGTAGCAAGTATTGATCGTTGACTTTTTGACCCAAGGCCCTGATGCTGAAGGCGCAGTGTAGATATAAGTATTGCCGAACTCTATACAACCAAGCCAGTAAAATAGTTTGTTGCTTGGTCTGTACCTCAAAGTTGAGGCCCATATGCCTTTGACATATGCATTAGCCCCATTCGCTTGGTCATACTTTGATGACCAGTCTAACGTGGGAACAGAATGGCTGGGGCATATGTTGTTAGCTTCCGTACCTGCAATGAGTGTCACTCCTGAAGCTGCCACCTATCAATGCCCCAAATTTTCTAGCCGAGTTTAAACTTCAAGCTATGTCTGGGCATACCCTCCGAGCTAAAAACTACATGGCTAGAGATATGCTTTCGACAACGGAAAACTTGATAGACTGGGCATATCTTGTGAAATTTTCTATCGTTCAACATACCCAATATACTCCCAATTTACAAGGTCATAGGATCGAAGGACAGGGGCTCCAGGAGAGTAATGCATTGTGGAGGCAGAATAATAGTACGTGTCATCGACACGAATGATATCAAGATCTGCGAGGTCTTCCCAAAGTACTGGATTGCTAAAAGTTTGAGCCATATTGGGAGCTGCCCCAAGCAGAAATAGGAAAAGGGATGATAACTTCATAGTGCTCAGAGGGCTCAGCAATATAGGGGTAGAGAATTTGGTTCAGAAGGGGCATCTAAAGCAATCGAAGATTTTGGCTTCAAGCTGTAAAGAGCGAATATGTAGGATATGTCCTAATTACTCAGTGTCACGTTAGGGGAGCAAATCCCGAAATAACTGTTCTTGTGACATAACCGCTTTACCCATATTGAAGGAATGAAATAAACTATATTTGATGTGGTTCCTTTGACGATGATAGCACGATGGTCGTGAAGATCCAAAGTCTTGCCAGAACGCGCAAGAAGCGTGCAAGCTTTTGATTGGTGCGCCTCAAGAGCCATGTTTCCAATGACTTACCGTGGTTCCGTTCGGCAACATCCAGGAACAAAGCGCTCCACTAATACCCCAAGAAACACGTTCCCGGTCTTGGTCTTCCGCGTGGGTCAAATGATATTTTTCCGTAGCAGCGTTATCAGCGCGAGAAGCCAAGTATAATTCCACATCCTTGTAAAAATAGCCACAGTAAAGGCAAAGTAGATGGCTTTCGATTTCCAGAGAAAAAAAAAATACACAAAGGTGCTGACGGAAGAAGATCATGTAACAATATGTAGGGAAGATGCCAAGAAAGACATCGGCATTTCAACACTATGAAAAGATCAGACGCCGGCTTTGTTGTGGAGATGGCGGGGTGCGGTAGTTCCACCACTGATATTGGAGAACGCCTGTTCTGCAGCCGCGGCATACATGCTGAACCGCCAGGGGTACTTTTGCCAACAGGTGGCATACATGTGGTTCCTGCACCGGGATATTAATCATTCTATCTCGTGAACTTCTGGACTATTAGTCCAACACTATAGAGCCAGAATTGGAAGCTACTGCTTTCTCATAAAGAATAAAACTTATCAAGGCGTTGTGAATTTCTGCGCAAACTCAGGGCATGTAGTCCATAGATGATGTCTCCAACATGTCCAACTGAACTAACATGGGACGATATTGATGCCAAATCCCCATAACTCTATGCGCAATCTACACGGGCCTTGGAAGTCAGACGATGTCAACTACAGTCTCAATAGCTTTCCCGAAATGCCATTCGGGCAGAAAGATGAACCCAACACGGATATACTCGCGAACGCTTGCCCGCTGCTTGTCTGTCGGTTGGAGCACAATGGCTGCCAAACTTTTCGGGCTGCCCTTGGCGTCGGTGTCATCCACAATCTCTTCACTGGCAACAAGTAATAAGGAGACCAATCCAACTGCCGTCCGATCAGGTTCGCCCACCTTGTCTAAGAAAATCCTCACGCTAGGACGTTCGCCGAGACCCCGCTGTGAGAGACCGATATAGTTCAAATGTTGAACTCCTTCCAGCGATTTCAGCCACTCACCATCCGGAAACATCGCTGATAAATTACCCGTAATGGTTCGGCCACGAAGTCTTACCTTTCCGCCTTTGACTGGCCCGGTGGGATCTGCCCCAGATGGCTCAACCTCGACATCGAGGACCTCTACGGGAAACGACCACTCTCCTTTGGGGCTCCAGATCACTGGGCCTTGAGAGAGGAACACAATCCTAGCGGAGACTGACATCGAAGCCCATGACCACGACGGCGCAATGACATTTCCTCGAGGGTCTTCATCGCCTACTTCCGCTGTTCGCGCGCCCATGTGGCAATACCAAGCTAGCCCATGTGGAAAATTGCAGTCCCAATATCCAGCAAGGTATTTACGCCCAGAGACGTCCCGAATCCGTCCAGCCAGTCCAGATAGCGCAGGTAGCCTGTCTGAAAGGAAACTAAACCGGCAGAGAGAGTACACCATCACAAGGTCGAACCATTCGTTCTCGACTCTATCCTCATCGTTTGCCTCTAAAAGGCCCCGAAGGCTCATCAAAGCCCCATCGCTGAGGTTTTGCTGACCTTCGAGATCTTCCAGTTGTAAGGAAGCTCCAGAAGGATCAACTTCCGCTGCTGTAAGGGAACAGCACTCCCAGAACACGCAGTGGCGCGCAAAGTGCAGCCGCCGCATCGACATTGCACGTTCTTGAAGGGTCCAGCCACGGCGTAGGAGCGGGGAGTAGGTAAGGGCGTCGGACCACGAAGGTGTGGCTGGCTCGATAGTTATTTGGCGCGGAAGGCCTAGAGACTGGTAGCGAAGCAACTGATACGGTGTTACCGGATGCTCTAGAGCTGGTCTGGGAAGAAATAGTCCTTGAGTCGAGCACGAGGCGCCGGTTGCCGACAATGTGCAGAGTGCGTTGTGGTAATATTGCCCAAACTTACTGCATTCTGCCAGCCAGTCGGCTCTGTGCTCGTGGTCGCCTCCACCATCACCGTCGGTTTGTATGATGCATAACGCATCGATCCATAAGTATCGAGTCAGTCCTGCCCTCTTGGTGAAGATTATAGCGTCTTGCATTGTCTTAGGCAGGCTGGACATGTCAATTCCGCGTTGCATAGCAGTCATATTGCTCTTCGTCATCCGGGCAGGATACGAACCTATACCCCATGCATAACTTAGGGCGAAATAGTCAGCCTGCCGCTCGCCCGGCGCGGGAATAAAGAGGCGGGGCCGGTGTGAGGCGCGTTCCTCGCCGACATTGATAACACGTGTTGGGAGGGCAGGTAGTTCACGTCGGTGAGTGGTTGGCGGCTCAGTGGCTCCAAATGGAATCAAACACGACGAGTGAGTCTCAAGACACTTTGTGATCCAGTCCCGTGCAAGAGAAGCGGCGTTATTAATTCCTTCATCCTTCGACAGTAGCTGGATTTCCCCTCTATTAATGGTGGTTGACTGTATCATTCCGGCACTAGTCTCGACCTGTCGACCAGAAACTCCTTCGTCCGAATCATATTCAGTATAACCTGAAAGGTAAAGATCATCTCGAGGCCACAGCAGGACTCTATCATCATCGTGGACCACAGGCTCTATCATGATATCTGTCGCTGTTACCGTTATATGGATCCCTGCCTGACTTGTACGCAGGTTATGGATCTTACTGCGAGTGCCATAGACAAGATGCTGCCGAACGAGTCCGCATAATGCACAGCCGGTGAGTGATGATTGCTCTAGATCCTGAAAATTGTCTGCAACGAGGTGGGTGAAGTCTGAGTCGGTAGCAAACCGCAACTCGAGAGATATACACCTATCACATAACGGCTTTGATACTTTTCTGATCTGCTCCATCACACAAACCCGCAGCCTTAATGAGGGACTGCCCGTTACAACAGAATTACATAGTTCTATTGATCATAGACTTTAAGATTCTGGATAAGGTAAGATCTATGGATGCAAATAGTGAGGTATGATGGGCTTGTGGCTCGACAACTTGTAATGTCAATTAAGAAAGGTAAGCAAAGGTGGGTGCAGATATGCAGCACATCGTTGCCTGAGGCAAAACAGACAATCTTGAATACATGCCATGAACTCTTGACCGTCTTGCCACCTGTGGCTGTGCTGTGATATGTGACTTGACGTATCTCACAGTCCCAAGATAATCGTAATCTCGCCTGGACAAGGCTGGTCAAGCTGAGAAAGGAGAGGCTGTCACTCTGATAAGGTGGCTACAACGTTATCTAGATAGTAATCCACATAATTAATCCAAAATAATAGATCTCCCCAAGTTATATGATGACGAAAATTAGTCAGTAAGCATAGAGTTATACGCCAGGAGTTCTTGAGGCTGAAAATATGATCTGATTAAACAAGGAAAGTGATGGCGACCCAATGAGAAGAACATTTAATTTTACGAGTCGCCGAGGCAGATAAGTCACACCCTGTTATTGCTCCATTGACTCCGAGACAGAAGTCCCCTCCCCTATCCCAAAAATAACGAAAACCTTACTTTGACGTATCGACAACATACCGTCCCGTGATTTTACCCGCATGCATCAGATCATAGACGGATTGCAACTCGCTTAAGCCAATGGACTTGTAAGGCACCGTAATTAGACCGCGTCTGAAGAACTCAATGGCTTCCGCAGAATCGCGTCTATTGCCGACATATGAACCCTTGATTGTGATCATCCTAATGACAGACTCGAACACTGGAGCCTTCAGATATGCATTGGCTGGCAGGCCAATAGCAACTACAGTCCCACGAGGCCGGACATACTTCCATTTGTTAGGTACTGTTTTAAGCAAAAATGGGGCAATTTCATACCTCTGCAGCTTGCTGGAAGGGCTTCTCATTCACAGCTACTAACAAGACAGCGTGAGGTCCCAGACCGTCTGCCGTTGCTGCCCTAACATCCTTCACCACGTCCTTAGATGTCACAAAGTCAACGAAAGCACTCGCTCCAAGCTTGGCCGTTGATTCCTTCTTATCATCGCCAGCATCGATAGCAATGATGTTGAAACCCATAGCTTTAGCATATTGGCAAGCCAGGGATCCGAGACCACCTCCGGCTCCTACGATAGCTACCGTTTGACCAGCACGAATACCGGATTCTTTCAGTCCCTTGTAAACAGTGATTCCAGCGCATAAAACGGGAGCAATCTTCTCGAGATCGCATTCCTTTGGGATGCGCGCAACATGAGCCGCCTTGGCAATGGCATATTGTTGGAAAGTACCGTCAACGGTATAACCCGACAACAGCGCCTTGGAGCACAATGGCTCATCAGCTTGCTGGCAGAAGTCACATTGCAGACAGCTGCCGTTGATCCACTACAATAATATTAGTGTACGGATTTCTCTAAGTTTCCTGTATGAGATGTTTAAATACCTTGATCCCAGCGTAGTCTCCGATTTGAATATCAGTGACCAGAGATCCGAGAGCAACAACTACACCCGCGCCTTCATGTCCACCGACAAGAGGTATTTTGGTGTCCAGTGGCCAGTCTCCATTGACAGCGTGCAAATCTGTGTGACATACTCCAGAGTACTTGACGTTGACGAGAACTTCATCCGGTCCAGGTTTCGCGACCGGAATCTTCTTATATACAACCGCTGCATGAATTTAATAAATATGAATGATGTCTGGCAAGACCTCGGGACTTACCTCCACCCTTCTTCTCGAGCACCTGAGCCCATTGCTCAGTTGGTATTTCTTGTATAGGTCCCATTCTGACTTTGAGATGGAAGACTGAGAGGATGCTAGAATATTCTTGAGGCTAGATATGTTCTGAGAATGCGTTGATGTGTGAGTATGAGTTTGGGAATGTAGAATGATATTGGAGAAGAATCCGAGTTGGCAAGCCGATGATTTATACTTGTCAAGAAATAACATGAGATTTACTTTGCAGAAGATCAAAAGTTACCCCTCCTGAACTATCTTACCTCCTTACCTGGCTAAGCAAGTATGTTCAAGTAACCCCACAATGAGATCGTACGAGTAGTACAGTCCAGCTGCAACTTGATCCTCCACTCCACCGAGCATTCCGAGTCGATGGCCCCCCTGCGGCTCTCATTGCTGTTCAGTGCTAGGATAACCCCCAAAAGGCTCAATAGCTGATTGTAAATTTAGGGGATTGGCGGGGAAGCGATTTTAACATTAGTTTCCCCGTACTCCCCACCATCATCCTCGCCCCCATGTGGTGGGATAGCTAGTCCCTTTGCCCGTTTCATCGTGGGAGGTTGAGCGACAGTTTGAGTCATGTTTGCGCAGTCAGCCATAGCGAACCTTTGATCCGAAGAATCTCGACTGTGCGGGTGTACGGTGAAAGGCTGGATTCTAGGGACCAGCGCCACGTTGATGTGTGGCACACCCGAACATAACCGAATTTGATACTTCCCAGGGGATATCAGGTTACTTGGGGGTGCAGGATGTATGCAGATAACGAATAATGATTTCTATACACAACGCAGCTTTTCTCTCGAATGACGAAACTTGGTAGCTCGCACGAATGGAAGGAAACACTTGTTCGCCTACTCTGATTATTGTGTCTATGTTCTGCAGCTGTCAAGTCGGGCCAACCAATAATGAGTAGAAAGCTCATTCTCAAAGTCCAAGTATAGATGAGATGAGGTACCTATAGGACATTAAGTGCCTGCAATAAGCATTTAGATAGGGGGTAGCATAGGGATGGGATAGGCACAATAGGCCTAACTGCCGCACTGCTGGAAATAATATCAATTACATCACTCCACCCATCGTCAGGCGAAATAAAGTGGCCTGACTTTGTGCCAAGGCCCTAAGGTAATGAGAGAATGACGGTGTGGCTTTATTGGGTCATCGAGTGGTAATAGGCACACTCAGTGCCGTGTTCTAGGATGAGCAGCCACATGGAAACATCGCCCGTGGACACGGCGTATTACTTGTAACGGCCAATGCAAAAAAGAAAAGAAGCAAAAAAAAAGACAGAGATTAGTGGAGATATGGAAGCTTGTGATTCTTATACCTGTTCAGCAAAGCCTTTGTCTGGTATCTAGCAAGACTTTTGAACCATGATGGTCACATTTGGGAGTGACAACATATCCTGTGCTTCAAGCCTTCTTACCTTGACTCCTATAGCAGTCAAAGCCATAAGATCTTAAAGGAAGCGTTGAAATCTCAGCGAGTTTATTCCTCTTTGGGATCGCATAAACCCAGATCGAGGGCAACCGTTAGTGAATGAACATACTTGACGAGTATCAATCAAGCAGTGGTTTTATGTTTGGATCAGCTCGGAAGTTGCGCCATCCCAGTTCAATAACACTAGCATAAGCGTTTGGGGACGAGTGGAACGAAGAAAAGAATTCCGAGGATCCTTCCCTTATATCCCGAGGCAAGAATTCCAAGGCCACGACACGGGCACACAATATCTCATTACCAGCGACAAGGAAGACAAAGCTTAAAACGACGACACTCAATCAAGATCAGCCACTCTCCATACGCAGAGGGCAGGCTTTAGTTGGCACAGGGTTGCTGTAATACCAACATTTGGCAACTCACAGCCGCTATTATTGCCTGCTAGTGGTATCTGATTCCTATTTTCTGGAGAATATCTCTAGCCTGCAAAAGAGAAGCTGATCAGACTTTTAAAGTATACCTACGGAAACATCTGCCTCTTTACAACTTCGTGGTTGGTGGAGGGCCCAGGTAGCTCGTCTTCACCCCTCCGTTCGTCCGCTTAGTGTTTAGGACGATTTTCTCAAGATACACCTCTGGCGAGTTCACACTCCATCTCAGTGTGTGGGCGCCCGAGGCCACAGCGCCGAGTGTGACTGTCTTCGTCCAAACGTGGTCCTGAACGTAAGCTGTCCATTCTGATGGCAAATCGCCCGGTTTCGCCGGACTACTGACCACACGGGTGAAGTTTGCCGCCGCACTATCTAGTGTAAGGGAGAAGGTCATCAGGAGATTCGGGTCGGTGTCGAGTGCCCCGTTAATGTACACCGTGGCGTCGACGCTGGAGGCGGCTCCGTACAAGTAGATGCCATACTCGACGTACGCGGATGTGGCACTGCTTGTTGATGATCTTGCCTCCTTGTAAGGTCGTAACGCGATGGATCCAGACTGGGAACGAGTACCTAAATATGGAATATGCTCAAATCCAATGTCTCCTTCGGAAGAGCGTTGAAATCCAGGTGCTTCGATAGAAATAGTGCCCGAAGTCTCGGGAAATCCGTGGAAGTTAGCCGGAACGCTGTACTTCCGGACAGGAATCTGAATGTCGTCAATCCAGGGTAGCTGGTCAAAGTTGAGACGAGCTTTGACTGTCGATGAGAATCCTGATGGCACACTTGCCCAGTCAATTGAGATATTGACTCGCTGCTGTGAGTTATTTGGATCCCCACTTAATGTGCCCGCGCCTGGGGTGAATGAAAGCCAGGTGTAAGGTGATGCAATCGACCATACGATTGGAACGCGAAAGTCTCCCCGATGAAAGAGATCGACCGTCCGAGAGGGCCCATAGGGATCCATCAGGGGCAAGACAGGAGCCCACGACTTGTCCGTTGGTCCTGAAGTATCAATGCTTGCACATATCCTGGCGGCCGCAGCAGCACTCGAGGAGCCTTCGGCATAGACGCCCAGGTTACCAAACTCGTAATCAAGATTTTGCCTAAGCTGCACATAGGACAAATTTGAGATTACGTCTCGAGATGGAGCCTTCCAGTTGCTGCTCGCGTAGATGTCGTGCTTCGGCTGAGATAGAATACCAGCCCACTTACCATGAACCAAAGAGTCATATTCTTCAAGTAGGTCGAAATCAGCGTCAAAGTCATTCAGCACGTTCTGTGCTACCGCGTTCGCGGCATTTCGGTGCTCGATGCCGAATTGTCGGTTTACGGCTTGTCCCAGAACAACAGAGTAGTACAAATATCCTGAGTGGATAGGATACTTCACAAGATGAAAATAAGGCGCCTGAAGATCCTGAGGCAAACCTGAACCTACTGCGGTAACACGATCTGCAAGTGATTTCCATGCTGCTAAGACTCTTTCGTGCTCATGGTAGTTGAGGACCGAGAATGTAGATGGGATGACTGATTCGAACTTGCGCAGCCCAATGAGGTAATTCTGCTCGAGTAAAATAGCTCCAATCTCCTCGGCGTACTCAGCCCCGAACTCACGTGCCGCGAAGGCCGTGTAGTAGTCCGGTATGGTCTTGAAATTAATTGAAGAGGTATTCCAAGCCAAATCCATAATAAAGCTGAAGGGCAGCTCCATAGGTTTTATATCTCCGACATTGATCACCCAAATCCTGTTTGCTCCCCTTTCGTAAGCATGGTAAAAATCTTTCAGTACTTTGGCCTAGATAGTCAAATAAGCAAACCGTTGAAATGCCCTGTATGCAAGGCTACTCACGACGTTATTGTTATTCTGCCACTTGTAAGACTTGGGCGAACCAACATATTCGAGATGGAAGTAGACCTATGATTGCTTAGCTTAGCGTCGTTAATTTTGGAGCGCTACAGGTTACACCAAAACCTCCTGAACGTTCGATTTCATTTCCAGTAGGGAAGCGCATGATGTTGCCCCAATTATCGTCGGTGAACATCAGTGTCACATCTTCCGGTGGTATCAGGCCGGCAGCGTAGTACGTCGCCACTTCTTTGTAGATAGTCCACACCTCTTTAAACTTGCATATCAGCTTCTACGTTCATTCACCAACCTTCAAGGTAACTCACGATTGGCAGCAGACACGTTTCCGTAGTACTTAGCTAATATTTCTCGTTCAGTCACAAACACATCACGTAGCACTGCAATAGGATCATCCGCCGAAATCGCTCCATCGTTTGGTCCTCGCATACCAAGTGTAAAATACGATTCGTTAGTTCCTGCGCGTTGAACACCATGTTCCATGAACCGGGTCACATTCGCCTTGTTAGCTTCCCAATCCCATGGTCCGGTTTCTGCGGCATTCCACTCGTTCGTAGCCCTCTGCATAGGCTCGTGGTGGCTCGTCGAAACCACAATCCCATAATCTTCGGCCAATTGTTGATTGTACGGGTCATCTGTGAAGAAGATATTCCCGGGTTTTGGAACGAAAGACGCCCACATTGCTGGCCAAATGTAATTGGCTTTCAAGCGCAATAGCAGATCAAAAACATGTTTATAGAAGTCAGAATCCAGCTTGGCGACGCCGTAATCGTTCTTGTGATGCTTCGACCACCATCCTGTAAGAGCTGGAGCCTCGTCATTAATGAAGAGCCCACGGTACTTGACACTCGGTTCTCCATGGATTGTGGTCTTTGGAAGAGCATAAATTTCGCTATGCTTTTTCGTGGGGGTGTCTAACCAGTAGTGAAATGGGGACTGTCCACACTGCTCAGCCAGCGTGTGGATCCCGAAGATGGTGCCCCTTTTATCGCTACCTACAATGACGAGAGCTGCATCGACTCCTTGGAAAGGGTTGCGAATCACAGCGGTCTTGAACGTCTCCCATTTCCCCTGAATATCAGATATGGAGATATTGCGTCCCTTTGAAAGCTGCTGGATTAGAGGAGAGTCTACAGTGGCTGCGATAATCACATTTCGAGTGGTGTTGTTGCGCAAAGAGGTGGACAGGGTATAATTGCTCCTGGTCCGATTCTGAAAATCAATAGTGAAGTTCAAGGGTCGTTTGCCCGTTATCTCTTCGAAGTCATTTTGCAGACTTTGTATTGCGATGCGAACTCCAGTGGGATCATCTGCAGAGTGGAAGATAGCAGTATCATGGATAGGGACTGCTCCGTCCTTCCGGGTAAATGAAATGAAAGTTTCCTCAAGTAATGCTTGGCACAACTGTGGGATGAAGAGAAAGAGTAGACCATTGAACAACATTCTGCTGTCTGGAAACGACTGATGACTAACCCTGGTCACGGCCTTACCATTGATACTATCGCACGATTACATCTTACCCCTTACCGATTTGTTTTATATGTATATGCGGTCGCTACCTACGAGCATCTAGTTCGGCGCTAGCAATGGCGAGAATAATACGAGCCCGGCATATTTCTCACGCGAAAGCCACCAATCAAGCAAAGTCCAGCTTGCAGATTTACACTTAGCCTAGTCACAGTTTTAACCAAAATAAAAGGTGTAGTAAATAACCAGGACGCAATCGCCTTTACATATAACGATATAACGAGCGAAGTCCTTGTCAAGCGGGGTACGTTTAGGTGAAGTCATGGTCTTTAGTAGATCGCATGAATCGCGCCTAGTGAGGAGACAAAGGTGTTAGAGCTTGTAAATACTTTTCAAATCTCTCAAGTATTCCCAACAAAGCAACCTACCCGCTGCTCGCCCCTTAAGAAACCCTAGATATCAGGTCGAATTTAGGCCCACCTCCATATGCCCGGCGAACAAACTACCTTCCAACCCTCTCTCAATACTAGCTCTTCCGTCCTCAGATTTCTTGCTCACTCGCTGGAATTTTTTCCGTATTTCTAAAAACACTGAGCCCAGCCTGCGACCGCACTTCCCTCGGTACATTAAGGACCTCACCCTTCTCCACTATCTCAGGCAAATTTCTAATCCTAGTTGAGCTCGTTAACAGAACCTTAAAAATAGGCCCAGATTCTTCCTTTCTTGTCACCAGTTCCCTGAGCGCATGCATCACTTCTCTTATTTCCACAACCCGTGTCACATCCTCATAGAACGAAATTCCATCAATGATGCAGAACACCATCAGTTCTTCTTCGAGTTGCAGCAGCAGATTCTTGAATAGGCATTGTACACTCTCTAGCGAGGTAGGGGAGGTATCAATTAAGTCCCGTTGGGAGATCTTGAAGTTAGGTCGTTGTAGAAGGAGCTGGGCGAGTAGACTGTTCATTAACCGGACAGGAGTGGCATTTAGATCTGTGGCAGGTGATAAATGCTGTCCACAGAAGAAATGAAGGATAATAGTTTTGTCCTTGATTTTTGATTTCAGAGAGTATATCAAGTGAGCACACACTGAAGTTATAGGTGAGTGGGTTCTAGTTGACGGACAGGAGCCGTTGATATATAGCATCGATGATGTAGTGCTAGGCAACCAGGAGCATAATGCTGAGGACTTCATAACCCATACTGCACGGTCCTGATCAGATCGGGATAAAGTATTAAGACTGCGGAGACTTTGATGGAGATCCACTTCAGAGATATCTTTCTTGTGTGCCAGGACAGAAAGGATTTTTGATGATGGTATGGACTCTATGGTATATTAGATTTAGTATGAATAGGGAACGTTATACCAACGTATCTGAGGCTCCAGGTCCCTTTCATAAGGGGGCGGATCATTTGAAACTAAGTCGGTAGTTACTATGCCTGAATAACTGAACTTCATATGCTACTTACTCGGAAGAAAAAGTGGCAGTGCGACAAGAATACTTTCCAGAAGTACTTTCAAATTGTTTAGAGCATCAGCATTCTTTTGATTGAGCTCTAGTTGGTCATCATATCGCGTTTTCAAAGTGTTGAATTCTTTATCAATCATTCTTTGAGTAGTTTCGTGCTGCGTCATATTGACAGACTTTTGGTGTTTCAAATTCTCATTTGTCTCGTCCATTGTCTTTTTTATTATTAAGTGGTTGTTACCAGAAGCCACAGCCATAGATGTAACTGCTTTCCGTGTGCTGACAACTTCTCGCTGCATGCACCCCATAGATATGTATCTAAATCGTGTGGAAACCATTTTCATTTCATCAACTTTCGTAAATAGTTCCTTCTGATACAAACCTTGCTTCAGAAGGGTCGCAAAAGTTTTGCCTATTACACTTATTACCCAACTTTTAAGTTGAGATAGAGAAAAGGTACTAACCAATAGCTCTTTTTTTAAACCAGGTCAAAATGTGCCTAAGCGCCTGCAGGGTTACAGTATAAAGTTTGACTCCGCATTTTCGCAAGGCTTCAGACTTTTCAAAAACACCCACGGAGTCTTTTGTGCTTTCGAGATAGAATGGAATCTCTTCTAGAGCCTTAAATGCTTCATTCCTTACATCCCCGATTCGTCCAGCAGCCTAAGATGTTGTTAGATATAGCCAATTTTTGGCTTCAGAAGAAATTCACCTGTATTATTAGATTCAGGCCACCATAAACAAGCGAACAATAAGTCGACGATGACGGTAAAAGCTTTAACCAGGTTTCAAGTCCCTCTTTGCTTTGACTGAGTCTCCAAAACCCTTTCCGAATGGCTTCCCATACCGTCTTTTCAGCATCACGCTTGTACTCCTTTAGGCCTGAATCAATGTGCTTGACCACATCCTCGATAGAATGAGGTTTATCAAGAAGGACGCCGGTTTTGTATTTCTGAGGGACTTCTGATTCATAAGCTTTGAGTGCCTCAGCAAATAATTCAGCTTCTCGCTTCACCTCGTCATTTAAGGATTCGCTATCGCAATCAGTAAAAGTGGAGGCGATCTCGTAGTAGGGTGTCTTGAGTTTACATTGAAGGCTCGACAATGTACAGCATCTTGGGTGCATCAAAAATAACACCATTGTTAACAGCGTCCAGTGCAGGGTGTGCACTTCCATTCAGAGTTTGAAGAAATGAAATCACATTTGGTGGTGAGGAAGTCTGGGTGGCTTCATAAATATGTTCTTCTCTGATCGTCTCAGCCATTACTATGGTGAGGAACTAAAGTAGTGATGAAATTTTCGCCTTGCCTCTTAGATGACAGAAATTTGAATTGATTAATTTAGTCGCATTACTGTCAACGGCATGACGAACACCTGATGTGTGAGGGGAAGGTTTTTCGTACAGCCCAATTGGACCGTCCATGCCGCTTAGTAGGTGTCAGTGCAGATGAAGCCAGCTGCTCATTAATAGCAACCAGTAATCGTTCTCGCTAAGCTGGGGGCGAAACGAAGGGGGTTGCGCAGCTGAAACGCACTACGGCACAACTTTACCAATCCTTTACAAGATTGCACCACCCTCACGGCTCTGAACATTGCCAAAAATGCTCACAAACGCTCCCTTAATCATACAATTTTGCTGAAGCCTTGCATAAATTTCAGGAGCTTTGCCATTTCATCGTTAGTTCCACTGCTTAGATAAGAAGCTTCACAGATACTGTGACCTATTGTAATCTCAATCAGTCAATGTGATGCGGCTGACCTCCGAATCAATAATTGGAGGATTCGTTTATCAATTTAATAATATGCAGCTAATTATTACGGTATTAATGTTGCCCGGGGGTCATGAAATTTATATAATTAGGTTCCTCCTTCCTATCGTGGTGTTTGTTAAAGGGTAAGGTAGGGAAGAGCCGCCTACATTGCCGACCGCCGTTAAGCTTTCATACAGTTATATAGTCATTTCTGCCTCTATCAGAGACAAGCTATAGGACAAGGTTACCCATTGCTTTGAATTGGCATTGCGAGATTTTCACTGGTGTTACAGTGAATCCTTAGTTATAACTCACAACAAGGGCAGGTTTTCCCTATCACAGCATCACTAAATTATTTTGTAACTCCTTAACCATTCCTCTTTGTAATGGCAGACACTCTCTCGCCCGTTTCGCAGCCATTAAACAAGATGAACAGCCCTCCCGAAAATATCTCTAGCCACAGCAAGGGCAGCGCTCCTCCTGTCATATTGAACGATTCAGAGCCTTCAGATAAAAGCCAGCCTGCCGAAGCTTTACGGAATAATATCCCTTCAAATGATCACAATAAGTCTGGAGAAGATGTTGACACCTCATCCGCACCCCGAGAGAACTTCCACTCTAGAGTTCGAAAAGATCGTGTATCGATTGAGACTTTAAGAACTTATCATATTGACTATTATATTGACACGGTACTAAAATCCTGTATTCATATTTACTTTCCTAACATTCTACAGGACCCAGAGCATATAATCATTACCAGAACTATCCCTGATTACGAAATGAATTTCCTTGAAAGACACACTATAGAGCTACGAAAGGAATGCCTTGATCAGACGCAACTCCAACCCTCGCAAGGACCAGACTTGAAACTTGAGGGCGAACCTACAATTGATTCTCATAGCGTGCTGCCTTTTGATCATGCTCAACCTGGCCTAACACAGGCTCCGAGTGAAAGCTCGGAGGTACTATCAACGGCCAAGAAAAGTCTCCTTCTACAGATCAATCGAGTGCCATTTGAGAAATGGCTAGGGAGAAGGGACGATAACAAACGAGAAGAAAGTGTCCTGGATGTTGCCACGATGCCGAAATCTATATCCGAAAGGGATTCATATATAAATACTCCCAGCAATGTCCTGCGCTCGGAATCTAGCTCTCCCGGCCGTCAATTAAGTGCCGAGATACCAGTACGACTCGCTATAAATTCATGGAACATTCAGTTTCAACTCACCGATATCACTGGCCATATGATCAATAACCATAATAAAGTGATGCATCCTCCATGGAAACTTCTTGTGACTTATGATGAAGAAATCAAAAAACGCCTTCATGATCTTGAAAATGGAGAGATAGAAGGACCAGGTGTAAATCTGACCGAAGAGAATGAGCGGCCAGAACAGGTCCCTGCTGCAATGGAGATTAAATCAAGGAACTTAAAAGGAGAAGATCATATGCACATCCAAAAAACAAATTACTCCACTTCACACGTGTGTGCAATTTGTAACGGATTGGATCTTCAGGAGAGGCTTGAATGTCTTAGAACCACCATCAGCCATCTAAAGTGCCTTACTAACTTCATTGATGATGATCTGAAGCACGTTTTCGAGCTACGTGAAGGGCTGAAAGCAGGCAGTATAAAGGAGATATCCTTTGAGGACCTCTGGCATCTCTTTACCCCTGGTGATCTGCTTATAACGTCAGGACCACGCCGCGAGCGTCAGGCTTACAACGTCTTTTACACATCTGGAGGGCGGCACATAGTACAAAATAACGAGAACTTTCAGAAACACTCTATTAGTGCACCCTTCACCATCCAGTGCTACTATATCGGTTGCGACAAGAAGTGGATTGGCCCGATCCACCAAACTCTCTCAATATCACAGTACAAGGGCAAGCGCCCAATCACCGCCCTTACAATGTCATGTTCTGATACTCTTGCAACACGTGCAGACTCTTCTGCATTCCCTATAAGGTTTCTGGAGGACGCTAAAACTGCAATAGTAGACCTTGTTAGACGAGGGAAGCGCTATTACGAACTGATTCCGTTCTCCCATAAACGATATTGTGGTCCTTCAAGCGTGGAGGATCCTGAATATGTGAGTTACGCTTTCATTGAATAGCCCTCTTTAGAAATTCCCCTTGTGTCATGCGGATTAAGCATAAGTTAGATATCGTGATACGGCTTCTGCCGTATTTGATGTCGGTTTTAAAATGTTTGGAATCGCTACTACATTGTCGAATTTCAATTCGGAAGGGACTGCTTTAAGTAGTTAAAGTCAGTAAGATAGAAGTATTATCAAACAACGTTCTCAGTTGCATACACGGTTTTGGCAAATATTTTGTGCCTTCAAAAGTACTGACAACATATATTAGTTAAACAGCGAAATAATAATAGATTTCGAGCGTGAAGAAGATAACCTCATCGCTACAATTGGAAATTTTGATGAAATCCGGATGGAAAATGAAGAAATAGCTGAAGGATGTACTTTTGATGGACCTTGTTATAACTGCAGTAATATCTTCAACGACAATGTGATAGATAAGAGCCTGGCTAGACGATATAAGCAAGACCAGCATCTGCTCGGCAAGCGGGTTACTGGAGATCACAACCTTGCCGAGGACCACTTTATGCTATTTCCTGCCGTTATCAACGCTTTCGTGCTTCAGGAACGTGATACGTTCGGTATTTATGTTGACTTAGTGAAAGACCTCAATGGTGACCATGCCGAAAGCGCGAAAGCGCTGAAGAAGCAGAGTGGTTTTGAGGATTTAGTGCTTCCTGAAGGTCACGGTGACCTTGTGGAAGCCCTCGTAAGAACGCATAGGAGTACGAGTAAACCTCGTGATGAAGAAGCGAAAGTGCAAGTTGATCTGATTGATGGAAAAGGAGAAGGTAAACTAGAAACAGAATAAGATGACATCGGTTAACTCACATGGGCGTAGGTCTTGTTATCTTATTACACGGTGTCCCAGGGGTGGGCAAAACATCAACCGCAGAGTGCGTAGCCGCATATACTCGCCGACCACTCTACCCAATTACCTGCGCCAACATCGGTTTGGATCCAGAACAAGTGGAACAGAGACTCACTGGGCCGGACGGCCACTTTCGCAGAGCCCAGCAATGGAATTGTGTAGTTTTATTGGATGAAGCAGACGTTTTTCTAGCCAAGAGAGAGACGCACGATAACGATTCAAAGCGTAATGCTCTTGTTTCGGTCTTCCTCCGTACTTTGGAATACTATCCAGGCATCCTAATACTAACCACTAACCGGGTCGGTTCCTTCGACGAAGCTGTCGTCTCACGCATCCAGCTATTCCTCTATTATCCCCCATTAGATAAGGATAAAACCATGAGAGTCTGGCGCGTGCATATAAATCGAGTACGAGCTAGCGGCATGATAAACATAGACTATGAGGATGAAGCCTCGATTATGGAGTTCGCGGAAGAGGAATATGCAGAAGGGAGAAGATGGAACGGGAGACAAATTCGAAACTTCTTCCAGACTGCAATATCACTCGCTTCTTACGAAGCTACAAAGCGGCATCAGCAGTCCATCGAGGATGGAAGGGTTGATATAAATAGCGAGGCGGATAAGCCGAGATTATCAACCAGGAAATTAAAGATTGTAGCAGCAACCAGTGGCAAGTTTATTGACTATATTAACTCGACAGTGCCAGATGGGTCACACCAGAAACAGCAGTTGGACATGGGGAATCGGAATGATGGTTGGGAAGACACTCCTAAAAAGAAGAAATAGAGGCCGATAAATGCAAGAGGGCAAATTTTTGATTCTCATGCTTTTTTTTTAGTTAGGACAAATTTTAAAAGTTGCGCATGCGGGACTTAACTGTTGCGGGTGTTACGTAATATAGGCGAATTATTAAATATTCACTTTATCATTAAAACATTCAAGGTCATCATTAAAACCTGTTTAAGTATGTAGACTTAGTATTAAAGCAACATTACTTACAAGCACAATATGAAAGCGAAAGGATATAAGGACAGTAGTTTATTTTTTCCTAAACGTAGGTACGCAAGTATTTATACTATCTCGATGGGTTGGAAAATGGGGGCTGATATTTGCACTTTTCTTGTATTCCGATTTAGCTCACTTCCATAATTTGATATAACTGCTGCTTTTTGTAAAAGTGTTATCGACATTCAAAAATTCCGCACCATTACTTTGAAATGAATTATAACTTTAATTTGAGACAGAATTGGTGGTCTATGTGTTGAAAAGTGAGCAATATTGGGCCCCTATTTCCGAACCGGAGAGACTCCTTATGTGAAACGGCAAAAAGCACTCGCTTCTTGCCAGAGTACTATTGCGCCTTATATATCGTTCAACAACTTATAATTTATTCTTGATTCAGATTATGTAGCTCAGTTCTTACATAATATTGCTTGACTCTCAACAATTTGTCTAATTATTTTCATGTGTAACTCGACCAAATACATTTTAGTTTTATGATTTTGATACTAATTGAGTCCACGCATTCCGTTCTTTTTAATCCTCTCTACAAGCTTTTGTTCCTCCTCTAACAAATGGTTGTCCTGACCCACTGGTCCGACTTTAGGATACAACGCCTCCAGAGGCACCTCACGCACGTTGACTGATGGCTCGGCCTTAGTACCAACTAACATGGTCTCAACGATATTTCCATCCCCATATTGTGGTTCTTGAAGCACACGTGCGATCACCGATGCGCATTGCTGGGGCGTTAAGGTCAAGTCATCGGGGCGAACCCGGTCCTTGCAGTAGCCTGGATGAAAGATTGGGGTCTATATAGAATAAGAATGAATTAGCATTTGCAAAAATAAATTGGGAGCCGAGCTTCAAGAACACACATTTACTGCACCGGGGCACACGGCCGAGTTGCGAATCCCGAAATCCTTTCTCAAGCATGCAAAGGACTTGACAACGCTGATGATAGCCGCTTTGCTAGCAAAGTACAACGGTGTCTGCACCGAGTGGATGTAACCACCCAAGCTCGCAATCCATAGCAAATTCCCTTCAACATCGCGGTTTTCTAACCAGTAGTCGATAGCAATTTGCGCTAGTCTGATGGGTCCCATCGTGTTCACCGCAAAAGTCTTATACTGGCCAACCTGGGCATCCACAGGATCTTCAGCGAGCGCAGAAATGCCTGGAGCGTTCCAGAAAGTACTGGAAGGTGGTTCATATAATCCAGCCCCGTTGATAACAATGTCAACCCGCGGGAATGTCTTAAGGGTCGTTTCCCAAAGAGATGAAATATGTGACCAGTTACTAATATCAGTTGCGTGGAATGCTGCTGATGCTGCACCGGAGCCTGAGCTCGAATACTTGTTCAAAGTTGCCTCAGCCTCGGGGCGCAGACGTAAATCTGCGATCATGACAGAGCATCCTGCTTCTAGCAGTATTTCGGCAAGGGCATGACAAATACCTATATATTAATGAATATTTTAACCTTGAGCACGATATTTTATAATTCTCACCAGAGCCAGCACCAGTAATGATTGCGAACTTCCCCTTGACTTCGTAAGCAGACATGGTTATAATATGAATAGTAAATATGCAGAATAGAGGATGTATGTAAGACAAATTTGAAAATTTCAAAGTTCTCCCAAGTACACTTTAATATTGGGCTCTTAAGCTTGATAGCTCATACTGAACGCCCTATGGGGCTACTGCTTGTTCACCTGCATGCAACCTTCAAATGGTTTTGGGTCCTTTCGTAGGCCCCTCTAAATATCAGCGTTTTCCTCACTAAACGAGTGTATTATCCTTGCCCCTAACTCCTTAGTCCCACTAGGACACATGTCGAGGGCGTTTGGCACCAAGATTTGCGGTGTGACAGCTAGTGCCAAGCTTATGGACCTTTGTAAATAGCTACTGTACCGTATTTATTGTACGTACTACTTCGTCTCTATGCTAGCTCACTGCATCATTTTGGGAAGATATGCAAGGCAGCATGGCTCCGAGTTTCAGAGTGTCTGAAAGTGAGTAGATGATCATGCTCGATATCGGCTAGTATGAATTCCCCACATAAAATAGTTCGCTTTCTTACGACTCCAGGGGTAGACACATGAGTACTCTACTTCTTGGTTCATATGTCCTTTTCATGTTCTACATTACTTTGAAGTTCGTTTAGTATTGTAACACTTCGAGAGCAGCAGCAAGTGAGACTGCATTCTTTGGCTAGCTGCCTGGAACCTGAACAGAGCATGCATTGCAAGCTACGCAGATAGTTAGTCTACTTACTTCGCAGAGTTGGTTCACTTACTATGTACCTCTTGGCGGCGCCACAGAAATATAGGTAGACTTCCTTGGACTGGGAGGGGCTAATAACTCACCGTCTGCATCCTGTATATGTTCCACAAATACCCCACATTGAGTCTGTTGGCTCGGGTAGTAAGGTTGCTTCCGTACTTAAGAACCTGGAAAATATGGTCCCTCACACGAGACTCCACTTTTCGCCCCCATTTTTCGAAACGACACCCCACTATTACTTGGATGTACCACGCTGGTTCGTTGGCCCCGAAGTGAACATCTAAATTAACGCCAACCGTATCTTAGGGCTTTTCTAGTATTCGAGACTGTGCAGTAAACGCTCTTCTTGCATATTTAAGCACCATCTCGATGAAGAGTAAATGGATATATCACTACAAGCTGGATTGCACAATGTCAGCCGCTGAGAATTAACCAAAGGCGAGAACCTAATTGAACGTCCCCTATGGATCTTAAGTAAAAGAGTAGAGGATAAAATGTTACGTAGTGAGTTATTTTACTATACCCCCATGCCAATACAAGTATACTCAGTCGGGGACCATCGAAATGTGAGAACACACAACAGCCTTGTCATACTTCTCAAATACTCGATAGTTGTTAAAAATTTTGAGCTACCTCATTTCGGCACATGAGGTCCATTTGGTGAGCATCCATGAACTTACCTTACCTTCCGTATGTTACCACAAGAGCAAGCGCGGCAGATTTAAAGTCCCCACATTCTCCTCAGGCCAGTAAGAAGAATCGCTTGGCTTTCGGACAGGTCCAAATAAACCACAGTGGGGAAGACCATTTCAAGGTTAAATAATCCTAGACTTGCCAATCAAGGCACAGTATTTCTCCTCGCAACAGCTCCTCCACAGTGGTTTACATAGGCCTGTACGAAAGTAACATCCACTCCATGGCAGGATGTTCGTAAAATGGATCTTGGAAAACCCAGGACTAGCTGTGCCGTTCGCTCCGATTGCAGGAACACAACAACCTATACAGTCACCCCTGAAAGGGGCGTCCTCTAAGAAGGGCCGGGCCGGAGATAGACAAGATCAGCGGGAGCGAAACTCTTAGCATTGCTGGCAAGCATCTAGAGACACAATCAGAGGGAGGATCGACCAAAAAATCAGCAGACGGAGATGTTACTCCATGGAAATCAGATTTTCGCTCGATTGACTACAAACATAAAGACTTCTAAAAAAAAACCATGGCTTCATACCTGGCTGAGAGCATTGATTTCATTGCCTGTTAGCACACATCAGGTTTCGAGCTTCAATATGATAAGAGATTCGAAATAGGATTCATTCCAGATCACAATAGCGACCATGGCTGACGCAAGTCTTGTCTGGAAGTCGGTCCAGCCAGAAGGGCTTGCGCTGGCGATTCTTGTCATTACCATACTATTTACCATAATCTGCAGTCTTGTTGTGGGAATGCGCGTATGGATTAGGCTGAAGACCAAGTTGTTTAGTCTGGAGGATTATCTAATGTGCATTGGAATGGTAAGAATCACCTCCAAGGACACCTGAATGACCCGTCTGAGTAATAAGCTAAAATAGTCAATTAGGCGCTTGCCCTGGCACAATATGCCGTTGTGATGTATGGCTGCTATACAGGCATCGGCACCAGAGATGCGAAAATGGGGGTAGGGACCATGATGGAGGGCGGAAAGGTATGTGAGGCATCCTCCGCTGAGCTTGAGAGCTATTGACGAATATCGACGCGACCAGGTTGTCTTGTTCTGGCAACTGTTCTACGTGACCAGTTCGACTTTTATCAAAGCGAGCATTTGTGCTACATTGATTAGAGTTGCAGTTCAGCGAAAATACAAATACATACTTTGGGGCCTCATTGCCCTCACCACAGTAGCCAATTTGGTTGCATTCAGCGCGGCGCTCGCAAGATGCAAACCAATTGCGGCAGGCTGGAATCCCTCCCTTGGAAAATGCCTCGACCAATCCATCATCATCACCTTAACATATGTTGTCTCAGCAGTCAACATTTTCACGGACTGGAGTGTTGCTATTATTCCGATCTTTATCCTATGGAACGTTCAGATGCGACGAAAACTGAAAATCATCACTGGTGCTATATTGGCAGTCGGTATATTGTGAGTTAATCCCTCTCCTGCTTTGTCTTTGATATCTTGTATATTATTAGGAACATTAGATGATTGGCTGTTGACACTATGATATCGTAGGGCTTCTGCTGCCACGATTATACGCATGCCATATTCAAATGCTTACAGCGCGAAGGTCAACCAGCTTCGTAAGTACTTTTTTCTTCATGATAGGCCTTGTTAATTTCTTAAATCCTGTTTGTTCTGTGTTCTGACCAAGCTTCTCCTCTTATTTAGATGACATCGGAAACATCATTCTCTGGACCGTTGTCGAATGCGGTTTAGGAATCATCGCTGGTTCCCTGCCGATGCTTCGAACCCTGTTCAAAAGTCTTGCCAAAGACTACAGTTCTAATAATGGATACGGACAATACAAACGTAGCGATGATACAAAGCTTGTCACAATTGGTCGGTTGAAAGGTGGCCACGACCGAGCCCACGGTGGTGCCGAGAACGAAGTTACGGTTATTGGGGATAGTGATAGTAATCAGGAGCTGGATAGCGAGAGTACCCGAAACATTATCACGGTTACGCGAGCCGTCGAACAGACTCGGGCATACAATGAAGAAAAGGAGTTTGGAAATGCACAGCGTGATTCACATGCATACAATTTCGGCCAAGATGGAGCTAGTTCAATGAAAAGGTGAATTGGGTAGAATGGAAAATCTCGAATGCCTTCAAGTTATGTTTAGCTATGCAATGTACTTATTTGACGACGGAAAGAGTAGAACTGTATATACTTAGAGATAGAGTCCAAATAGGGCGGTTTCGTATCCCACAAGGGTAGAAGTCGTCATAGACAAGAGTCGAACTTGCTTATCTGAGGCCGCTTCTGCGGTTTTCCTATATTGCTCAAATCATCATGCGGTGTAGCCCAAAAGATCCTATTTGGTGATAGATGGGCTGGAAAATATAGCTACAGAGTTACGTTGCTATGCATATGCCTACCAAGCTCCGTTTTAACTACACGCTAGCTATGCCTAATTCTGCCAGGATGTGACTTGCAAATGTGTTTAAAGAAGGTGGCCACGTCAACAATGATAAGGTCTATGGACAGAAGCAATACCATGATAGACTGAATAGTCCACGTCTGAAAAGGGTTGGTATTTCATTCCTCATAGTCAGTCAGAAAATAGCCACACATATATACCGCAGAAAAACTGGAAAAGGAAAAAAAAATTCTCCCACAGCAAGTTGAATAAGTCCACGAGCGACACAACGGCAGCTGATGGGAGAAAAATCGAACGGGCCACGATAGCCCAAGCCCGGTAAGGATAAATATAAAAATTTCACAGCGCATCGGAAATCATCTTACCATTACCAACCTTCATCTTGGGGGAGGGGACCAGAATGTAGAACACAACCCGTGCTGGAACGCTACCGTTGTCCAAATAATTTTGCCGAACATTATCCCTTAGAGTTTAGGAATAATTGTGCATATTCGGGAAGTATCCGCGGACCGTAGACTTGGAAATCGTTTAGCTTACTACAATTTATTTCTAGTTTTCAATCAAGTATAGTTCGGTTTTTTTTTAATTGTGAACAATACTACATTATACCGCGTTATAATATTATAATTTAGGGGTGGTACATATACAAATTCGCAATATTGTATTACGTGGTGTATAGTATAACAATTACAGATTGATATATCACGACAATACTATCGCTTTCACTGGCAAGCGCTATGATTATTTCAGAGCGCAAAGGCCCGATCTTATGTATATTTCGGAAAATGCTTTATAAACATACTTCCCCAAGAAAAAAATCATCCCCGCTTCACCAATATCCACGAGTCGTCACCATGCTAGTTTCGCAAGCACTCCTTGTGGCCACGTCCTGACTACAAATTTCCTCCCCTCATCTAACAACAAAATGCCCAATCCAAAGGTCATCGGCAAGAACCAGTGTTCGACTGGCACACCGGTAGTGCCCAGTACTTTCTGAAGGGGCTTGATATATAGCCAGAAAACCGCCATGACCAAGGAAAACACAATAGCAGGAGCCAACCAGAAATTTCTTGTTTCTTTCTTACCAATGGGCGGGTGCTGGAATATGGAGAGTCTGCGCGTGCGCACGGCGAGAAGAGTAAACCACTGCATGACGACTAGATTGACGAAGTATATCGAGGACGCTTCGTTCAGCTTCTGCGTGACATAGTCGGCGGAAAGCGAATCAGGGGATGCTCCGTAGCCAAACCAGAGGACGGAGAAGGGGATTCCGGAACGTTGAAGATACCAATAGGACATGGCGAATGAAGTCAACGTCTCGAGGACACCAATGAAACCATATGCCTGAAGGATGAGCTGCCAATTGACCAACCGATCCGTCTTCGGCTTTCGTGGCTTGCGAATAAGTACATCTGCTTCGGGTGCTTCATATGCCAAAACTGTTGCTGCAGCACAGTCGGTGAAGCAGCAAATGATGATCATGAGGAAAGAAGATAAAACTTGAGGTAGCCCAAAAATGACATTAGTCATTACGGGCCAGAATTCGGCGAACGAGCCTGCAGGGAGTAGATAGGCAATAGTCTTCTTCAGATTGTCGAAGACAACACGGCCATATTTGACAGCCTCGACAACGGCAGAGAAGGATTCAAGTAGCACCATATCGGCGGCTTCAATGGCGATGTCTGATCCGCTGCCAAGTGCTATGCCGATATCTGCTGCCTTGAGAGAGGGAGCGTCGTTAACGCCATCTCCTGTCATTCCCACAATCTCAGAGCGGGACTGGAACTCGCGGACAATGCGAAGCTTCTGCTCAGGGGTGGTTCTAGCGAATACTATCTCATCATATGAGCACAGTTGATCCCACTGATTCTCATTCAAACCGATCATCTCCGGACCACTAAGGACAATGGACTTGCAGGGATTGGAAGCGAAGTCGCGGACTTTGGTCTCTGATGATAAACTTGGGACGTCGAATGAGTCTCGGCGAAGGGAAGCGACAGACTGAACCATTTCTGGTGGGTTGCTAATGATTCCGCATTCGGCGGCGATGGCTTGCGCGGTCAAAGCAAAGTCACCAGTCACCTATTGATGATGAGATAGTGATTGAAAATGGCTGAGTAGAACTTACCATGAAGATGCGAATACCAGCTCCACGGAGGGTAGACACGACATAAGGAATTTCTTCGCGTGGAGGATCGACGATGCCCACAATGCCGACCAAAGTGAGCCCATCCCTCGCATGGGACATGACCTCGTTCTCAAATTGGCTTGAAGTCGGGTGTGAGGAGATCTGCTCTTTCGAAATTGTTTTCCGAGCCAAAAGTATAACACGTTTGCCTTGAGACGACCAATCGTTTTTTATTTCTTCAATCATGGCACGGCTTGTGTCATCTAGAGGCTGGGTGGTGCCTTGGGAAGTTGTGAATTTGGAGCATCGTCCGATCAAAACATCTGGAGCACCTTTGATAGTCAAAAGCCTGTGTACATTTAGCCAGTTTGTCACATCTTGAATTTGTAATATCTTACGTGTCTTCAGGTCGGAAAGCAGCAACCTCATCTCTCGATAAGGCAAACTTCAAACCTTCTACAGTACTAGACAGTAAATAAGGGCCCAATCCTTGGCGTACCCGCTTAAACCCTGGTATTGCTTACTTTTGAAACTTAAATATTTCCGAATTTATAAAATGAAACAGTTTAAATTTAAAATTCCTAATAGGTTTTTATTTAAATCGATGTTGTTGCTAATAGAAATTATTATCAACATTAAAAATATAAGTTTAATTTTACAAAAATATTAAAAGTTTAAAACTTATGTTGAATTTCGCTTATTTTTGCTGTAAAATCCAAAATTTTATGTATCCTTTAAAATCAACACAAAATTTGAATATAATAAACTAAAAATTTAAATATAAAAACACTAAATTCTAATTGAACTCCTTTTTATACTTTATATTTCTAACTTATAAAAAAAAACTTTATAGCAAATATCAAATATATAACTAAAAAGTTGGTAACTTTTGGCGTAAAACAAGAGTTGGGCCCTTTTTTACTGCCGGGGACTGTACCTCGGCTAGAGCAAGAGTTCGAATCATGTATTTGTTCTTGCTGTTAAACGCGAGCTCGAATGTTTTCTTCCATAATTTCTTGAGTTCCATAACCGGACCAAGAGATTCAGAAAGCCGCAAAACTGCCTGATCGGTCGCGTCTCCATTAATCTTCCGCTCATGTATGGGCAGATTTTCTGTAGCAGCGTCGAACTCTCCAGAGTTACACAATCCTGCGATGGTACGCAATTGGTCAACAGCATTGACACCTTTACCTTCATTGCGTCGCTTCATCATCTCATCCCTAGCAGCTTCTGGGCTCATGCTGATGCCACCAATGCATGTTTCTGTAACGTACATCTTGTTCTACATAGCGGATCAGTTCTGAACGTCTTCCTTGTGGCAATACTACGAATCGAAGGGCTTACTTTTGTGAGTGTACCAGTCTTGTCAGAGCAGATCACACTAACAGAGCCCAGAGTCTCGACGGTCTTCAGTGACTTGCAAAGAATCTTGTTCTTGCGCATAATATTAGCAGTAATGGTCAGTGAAGCAGTTAAAGCAATAGGTAGACCCTCCGGAATGAAAGCTATGGCGACAGAAACGCAATCGACAATCAGAAGAGGAACATTGATCCAGTCAGGGTGGGATTTGCGGAGATAAGCAGCCCTTTAGAGAGAAGTTAGCATAGCTAATGAATGGGAAGTATCTTCTCCTACCAGACAATAATGACAACAATGATCATAGTGAGCATAATAGACACAATTATAATGACAAAATTGAGGATTTCTTTCTCCAACGGCGTCATACCAGTTTTGGGAGCATTTGTCAATTTGGCAATCTTACCAAAAACAGTCGCGTCACCTGTTGAGACCACAACACCGAGTCCGCTACCTGAGATGCAATGCGTTCCCTGCAGGCCAATACACTTAGTCTCAAGATAGTTATCATCGGTGCTATCGACGGTTCCTTGCAGAGGAAGCGATTCGCCTAGATATATTAGTATGTGCATACAATTACGACATCAACGACCACATACCAGTCAATATCGATCGGTCAAATTTTGCGTCTGAAGAGATCTCGATGAATCGTACGTCCGCAGGCAGTTTATTTCCCGACTTTAGGTAAAGAATATCGCCAGGTACGATATCGCTCGCCACTACTGTGGTCTGCGCACCGTCTCGAAGGACCAAGCAGCTATCGGGTAACATGGTGGTGATGGATGCCATCACCCTAGATGAAGACCAGTCTTGCCAGGCATTGAAAGCGGCCTGAATGAAGAACACTGCCAGTAATACAATAGCAAGTGCCAAGTTAGCCAGCGCAGGAGGCTGTCCAAGTGGCTTCCACGCGACAAAGACTAGAATTGAACCCACTAGCAGGACGGACCCAAAGCCCTTGAAGAAGTATCCGAGTATCTGTTGAAACAGGTGTGATGGAGGAGGAGATGGGGCATTCTTGCCATACTGCGTTAGTTTATTCTTAGCCTGTTCGGCGGAAAGACCTTGTTGAAGGGATGTGGAAAGCCGCGAATAGATCTCGTTAACGGCCACGGTGTGCCAGTCGACATTTGCGAGTTCTTGTGATATGTTAGCTATGATGCTAGAGTTTGCTCTCTCAGGTATGTAATACCTTTCGCTGCATTGTTCTTTGCCTTCTGGAGATCCTTTGTATCCTTCTCATGTGTTTCGTTGATCTGGAAGGAGACAGTTCGATACTGGATGGGAAGGGCCGATGCTGGATCAATCGAGCCGCGTCTGCTGGTGCTGCTGTAGATAGAGATGTTCGAGTTGGTCCGCTGGAGTTCGGGTCGAGGTCTGCCTGCCTCAAGATCTCCTTCAGTCCATTGAATTCGAGGTGTCTTCTCTACCTCATTGCCAAATTGGACCATGTCTCCTCAGGAGAAGGAGCTGACAGCCACGCGTAAGAATGAGGGGAAGTAAGGGGGTGATGCAAGTGCAAGATTGCTTGCTAGCCCGTTAATGATAAAAGAAGAAACTTAAGAGCTGGATGCAATAAAAGGTGAAGCTGGCGCGGACTAGAGGGCAGCAAGTAGAGTTTGCTTGCTTGCTTAATGATGTCCCGAGCAACTGACCGTCACACAATTTGGAAGTGATATGTAAAGGATAATGCAAGTCCAGGGGCTTTATAGGACAAAAACAGCTTCACACGTGGAGATAATATAAAGCTCTCAGCATCTGCTGGTCATCCCAAACTTTTCCCTCCCATCTTTTTTGATGAAGAAGTCTCCACCGAAGCACAGCCAGCTCACTCACGCTTGCCGCCGCCGCATATCACCATTTCCCAAAGACCTTTACCACATTGACACATGAAAGGGCGACAGTAACAAAAAATCGTTCATAGTGTTGTGCACGCAGCCAAGATGGATGAGGAAAGTGTCCGAGCGCCACAAACATCCAACATGCCGAGCGCATATCATCGCTTAATGGACTACTGCCCAGGAGGTTGTAAAACGCCTGGCTTCCATTGGACGCAGCGAGGACATTTGTCAAATTTTAGTCAGGTAAATCAGTATATTGCAGCCGTTGCTAACCTAAAACAAAACTCGTAAAACATTAGGCTCAAGGGGGGAGAGGGCTCTATCGCTGACTTCAGCTGGACTGCGCCTCATTCGCAACCAAAATAAAAATCCCGCATTCAGAGCGCCAAAGCCAAAAAACCGGATATCAAAAGAGGATACTGTTTGTACTGTACAGTAGAGAGCCAAAAAAAAAAAGATTAAAAGCGGAAATGAGGGATGACCGCCACAAAATGCCTCATACAAAAGATAGCGCCTCATAGTCGTGATGAGGTAAATAAGTACCTGGAGACGCCGATACAAAAGAAGGATGGGAGGATGATGGAGGATTCGATAAACGCAATGAGAATGCCATGTGACCTAGATTTACATGAATGATTAGGTAAGCAAGGCCAACCATCCGATCCTCTTATATCGGATATCCCGTGCATCATAAATAGAATAATATATGTTGAGTGATTAAATTGCCCGTAAAAGTAGATCCAGTAAGCTACATATCAATCTAACCCGTAAGTTGAGGTAAGCCAAGAACACGGTACCTGTTCCTGTTCCTGTTCCATGAAGTCGTATCAAGCTCTTTCCCCCACATATGCACGGCGGCCAGGGGCATAAGGAGGCTGTCCAGAAGAGGCATTTATATGCAACCGCACAACAAAAAAAAAAAAAATAAAGAAAATAAACCGCACGATTGGGCGAGATATCAAGCCACCCCACCTCTGCGACACGCAGGAATCCGAAAAGAAAAGCTCAAAGGTGGCGGGAGGCAGGCAAGACTACTTGTGTTACCATGGGGGGGCTAAAGCCGTGTATGCACAGTAAGTTATGTTACGTGGTGTGCGGGCGAGAAAACCTGGCATGAGTAGAAGCTGGTCCAAACCGCCTCGATGCAGCGAGCTACGATTCTGCCTTTTAATCCTGACCACGCCCGTCCTCGCCGTTGACCTGCTATCTTCCCTGCTGATCGAGGTAGCTCTTGGTAAGAATTACTTGCACCATTTGGGCACTCCTTTGATCATGTTTTAAGGAGAACAATCCGAGGTCTTTCTCAACCATATTTTTCGGAATGTGTTCCACCAACATTCTGCAACGTGAACTACAAAAGGAAAATAGCTAGCGCTTATGCTATATTTTGGTCGCCGTCTCTCATCTCATCTAAGCTACTGTGTCTATCATTAGTTTCCGTGTTGAAATCCTAACATCTATTGAAAGTCTAGTTCAGCCCGCATTGGAGAAATCAGCACGTTTATGCAGAGTAACTGTCACGAGAGAAAAAATGGAGATGGAATCATAATGCGCATTATTCTGCCTTGTGGCAAATCATTGATTCTTGATGTTATGTGCAATGGGCACATCGATGCCCCATATCCCCGTGGACGCCCGTCCAGAGACCATAATCCCAACGCCATGTAAAAGCAAATGAATACAAGTGTCATAAACCATAATCCCAGCCAGCTCAGGACGAGGAATCAATCTGCGAGATGCCATGCCAGATATGGACCGAGTCCCATCGCTACCCCTGCCGTAAACAGCATGCTAGACCGTCTGCACTAGACTATCAAAAAGGTATATAGTGCCATGGGAAACGCCATATCGAAACCAGATTGACGATACACGACCATGAACAGGAGATGGGGTGAGACGTGCGAAACCCTCCCGTAAACAGGATGCTAGACCGTCAGCAAGCCATGAAGGCAAGAGACTATCAAAGGTAACATGTTGCACATCAAGATCCACCAGCCAGTATGTGATCGAGATATGTAAGGACATTGAGTTGACGAAGATGATGGAGAGGTGTGAAGAGCGATATATTTAACCACCGAAACCGTAGAGGGTACGGCCTTGGCGCTTGAGGGCGTAGACGACGTCGAGAGATGTGACAGTCTTTCGCTTGGCATGCTCGGTGTAGGTGACGGCGTCACGGATGACACCCTCGAGGAAGGTCTTGAGAACACCACGGGTCTCTTCGTAGATCACTGCGACGCGTTAGTGGTGGTTCTTGGACCAAGACGGCGCGACAACTTACTGGCAGAGATACGCTTGACACCACCACGACGAGCAAGACGTCTGATGGCAGGCTTTGTGATACCTTGGATGTTGTCACGAAGAATCTTGCGATGGCGCTTAGCTCCTCCCTTGCCAAGTCCCTTTCCTCCCTTTCCGCCTGCGACGCGTTAGCGATGGTAGTTCATGTGAATGATGGTCTGCGCGAACAGATGTTTTGTTGTTGCTTCAGAAGTTCGCGCAGATAGCATGGTTGTTATTGGTTGACGAGGGGAGAGGCGCGTTCTCAGAATAGCATCATCACCAATTCAGGTGACTTGCGACCGAGAAGAGCGACAGCAAGGTTCAACGACAACAACGCGTAAATGAAAGGTAATACTTACGTCCAGTCATGATGAAAGTGTTGTGTGAGGATGTAAGAGTGGTATGGAGATGAATGAGGCGTCAAATCGACGTATTTGATGAAATGGTTGATGAAAGCGTGTTTTGGCGTAGAAATGAAGATAAGGAGAAAGAGGGAAAGGAAAATCAAAGTTGGCGATGGGGGATTATTTAATGTTGGGCTGGCTAAGCGAGTGATCTCGGGAAAAGAACTGATTAGAGTGATTGATTCAGAAAAAGAAGTGCATATGCAAATGAATTTGATTGGCCCGAGTTGAAAAGGTTGATTTGGCAGTTTCAAAGGCTGAGGCGTAGTTCTAGTAAGAGCCTAAAATTCCGAATCTCCCCCCCTCCCAAGCGAAAAATGCTGATGGTGGAAAGGCTTGGCATCAATCTACTACTTCTTTACACGCGACTTATCAACAACAATAATCACCTCCACCAAGAATTTCCATTCAACACGCGTCGTCAAACTCTAAGAGGGCTTAACAATTAGATATTGTGGTCCTTGTACATTATCTCTTCATCAATGCTATAAAAAGCACACAAATATTCCCCAGCATCAAACACCTACCTTTTTTACCCTCTAGCCTTCTTGCGTCCCTGGTCCTCATGCCACTTTTTCGGGCTTTGCAAGACCCATATGATTGTGGACAAACGAGGCAAGAAAATTTGAAAGTGACACTTGCCTAGTCGTTCCATGGTTGGGGGTAAAAAAAGAAACGCGGTATACCAGTACTAGTGGTTTGATATGACGCGTAGTGAACAAGAGTTCCGCTTAAGCTTTCGAGCCCCAGCAAAATCCAGCTTCAAAGAATCGCCTTCGACGGAGCAAACACTGCTCTCACCAAGCAAAAACTTTTATCTTGCCTATCATTGATTGGAAGTTGAGTAGTCCGTAACAAGACAGCGAAAAATACATGCTTGGCAACAATTACGTCTATCAATAAATTTAGCATCTCTAATTCTTTGCTACTACTACACCGTGTAGCCATAAAATAGCATTTTAATATACATTGTAAAGAGTTTCTTTGCGTTGGTCAAGGCTGTCCAGTCTCTACCCATTAGAAACACCTTTTGAGTCACGCCATTTAAAGTACAGAGTCCCATGCAGGACGAGGGATCTTCACTCCTCTCACTAGCTTTATTCCCACCCAAAATGATGCGAGGCTCTAAGCAAGATACTTCATATCTTGGTAACGACCATGAGGTCGAGCTTATCTTTGAGTTCCCCCGGTAGGTGGAAAAGTCAACTATTCCCAAGGTCAGTCTTGTATAAATGTGCTCCAGATGCCGAAACATCACGAATAGTCATCCGGAGATGGATAGGAATCAATGGTATATAGCCTTACCTTCTTTATCATTCACATAAGCATACCTTAACCTATTTTGGAAGAACAGTGGGACACCACCGCGTCTCTGTTCTCCCAGTGGCCCGATCATGCCTGCTAATCACAGATATCTCTTCCCTGCCGCGACGACTCTTGCCCTGAATATAGGACTCTTGACCTCCATATTGACCTGGTAAAACGGGCTCATGATCGTCTTGACCCAGTTCTCGTAGACTTCTGTAAAGAACTGTTTGATTGCCTCTTCCGTCTGGGGAGATGTTGGGTTGGCTGCAATGGACGTACTTGCTCTTGTGGTAGTCGCCGCACCAGGCTGGGACGGGGAATGGAGCAGGAGGAATTTGACATCTAATATATCTATCAGCATCTTGCTTCATGAGGTGACGTGTAAAGCTTACTGCCACCAGTAATCCAGCAAGATACATAATTGTTATAGAACCTATCAATGCACTTCAAGTACCTGCGAACTATCAGCATCTGTAAATATCATTGCTACAGCATCCCGTACATAGATCCTCCAGCCCACTGGACCTCTTCGACAATATCCAGACTGCTGTGCACAATAAACTGGTTCATGTGCCGTGCTTGCTCCGCAAACCGCGCAACACCATCTCCACCCTGTTTCGAAGTGCCAAACTCGTATTCGAACAATGGATTATCCTGCGTACCGACAATCGCAAAATAATACGACATCGTTGCTGAGGTATTCCGTGGTTTAGCGTTGGTTTGTGGAAGGTTTGGAAGTTGACAGGAGAGGTTGCTAGAGTCTTGGCACTGATTATTTGCGAACTTCAACTTTTTGAAAGACAAGGTCGACTGTTCCGAGTTCCAACCACAACAAAGATGTTCGGAGCATTCAGACCCACGAACTCTTTATCCGGGGGCCTACTCTGGTATGAAAGCTTCCCGATGCCATCATAATAATAAATAATGCATTGCTGACCCGAATGGTACTTTCAGGAAGATCCCATGGCGACTCTCGAAGTTCCAGAAGGCGCGACAGCGTAAACGACTACGAGCAGTTGATACAGTTGTTGAGACCGTAAGCAAAGCATTAGCGAAGCAGGGAATATCGATCAAGCCAGTTGAGAGATGGAAGGAGGAGATGCCGGTGGAGCAGGAGATGGTGCCCAGGGACAAATATACCATGTTCGACAGGAAGGAGAAGAAATACAGGAAGGCAATACACAGTAAGATTCCATTTGCGCCTGTTGGGTGATCTGGTCTGGGCATTGCTAATAGTCAAACAGAGCTACCGAAGTGGACAAGGGTATCTCAAAGAGTCAATCCTCCCGGATACTGATTGGGGTATTTTTGGGGATAGATGTACCATATCATTGTTGTAAAATAGGCATCGGCGGCGTCGTGGGAATGGAGCGCATCGAATGGAACACGTTTCTACAGTGCATTATAATAACAGTCCAACCCGTATCCAGAAATTCATTAGATAGATGAGCTGCTGGGGCTGGTACAACCAGCATGATGGCTTGACTGTTGCGAAGAGCCCGTATAACTCCTCTTGCACCATAGTCACGCCAGCTCCAGTCTGCTAGATATGGTTCTCTGCATGAGGAGAGGGGGAACTTTTAAACAAACAAATCATATTCTTTCCTGAGTATATCGAGCTCATCTCGGAGCTTTTCTCATGCGCCAAAACGCCTATATAATGCTCGCTCATGATTCTCATCTACCTTTGCCGTACTCCTCTTCTTCCTTAAGTCTTTCCGCTTGAATGGCTCTACCCAAACCACCTCGGCCCTCATCATATTCTTCTCGGTACTCGTCGCGCACTTGGCCGCCAGACTTTCCCCTTCCATACTGCCTGCCTTCTTGAAATCCGGGGTCTAAGTCCGTTCGAATAACACGCTCATCAAGCTTCGTGCCACCGATATATTTCATGCAGTCTAGAGCATCCTGATGTGAGTAGTATTCGACGAAGCAGAATCCACAAGGGGTCTTGTTAAATCGATCCAATCCCATAACTAGGCGTTTGATCTCTCCGCATTTGGCAAAAAGTTCATGTATCTGTTCCTCAGTGGTGTAGAAGGAGCTTTGTTGTCCCGTTAGCATCTTGACCATGTGTTGCAGCAAGGTGCGCCAACTCACAGATTGCCCACATAAAGGGTTGTGGCGTCCTTCAGAGGGTCTTCAGCTGGCTCCTCGGGAGTTCTCTCGCGTCTATCATCATCGTTGTGGTCATACCTGCGCTTCTTGTTCTAAGAAGAGCAAAAGCTCTTTATTAGCCTCATTGTCAACACCCCCAACACCCAGGACGAAACAAAATGTTGCAGAAATAATATACCTTTGATTGATAATAAGCACTGGGTTTATCCAGCCTATCCACCGTGTTTCGTACTACGGCGGGCATGTTTGTTGTTTGCAGATGCGCAAAGACAATTGGTAACTGGTAGTCTTTGTTCTGTTCCTCAAAGCCAGAAGTCGCGAAAGCTCAGGGCTCAGTCGCGCGCTAAATGTATCCACATTAACTTTTTTGGCTCGCGATTGCGACCTCCCCAACATTCACCTTCTTACAACAAACCTTCTTACCGCTGGTCGCAAAACAGACATATATGAATCGCCTCTAGAAGGAGTACCATCGGGTGCTTCAATCCCCTCAACCCGTCTCACCAGGCCACGATGCCACACATCTCCGAATATACCCCTGTGTGGCTCTCCCAGCCAAACCCAGGCTACGATTTGTTTACGCCCGCTGCCAAAGCTCCAAACTACCCTTCACTATCACAAAATGGACATGGGAAGAAGGCAGCCAAACCTGGACCTCTCCGAACCATCGCGAAGAGAGGAACAGAGGTATTTATTGGGGTGGGAAAGGAGATTCGCTGGGCAGATCTCGTATATTTGAAGGAAGCATACGAGGATGGGCAAAAGAGATCGAAAGAGACTTCGAGAACAGGAGGCAGGGAGACGAGTCAGTACGAAGACGACCATGCCCAAGGATATAGGGTAAAGCCATAGTTAAAGTCCTTCGCGCTGCAGCAACTAACCATTTTCAGACCATTAAAACGCCAGTCGCAGATGATATTCGACAGCTCATCATCTCCCCAAATGAAAGCCTCCTTGCTATCCTGACATCGCACACGGTCCATATAGCAGTTCTTCCAGATCCCTCACATCTCACGGCAGCAGATAAGGGTCCTCTACGGCTAAAGACCTTCCAGTTAGGTCCCACCAGCCACGTTACTACACAGTCAGGGATTGCTTCTGCTTTATGGCATCCCTTGGGGGTCAATGGGTCATGCTTGGTTACGGTTACAGAGGAAGCAGTGGTCCGTGTCTGGGAATTGTCAAAAGCAGATCGGCGGTCGTTTGACAAATCTACTCTTGCGATAGATCTCAAGAAACTAGCAGATGGAACGTCTACAGAGCAAGACTTTGGCGCATCAGTATCTGGAAGAAATACTGGGTTTTCCCCTGACTCTTTTGATATGGAAGTGGCAGCAGCGTGTTTCTCCAACAGGGTATCCGGGGGTTGGTCACCAATGACACTATGGATCGCCATGAAACAGGGAGATATTTATGCTTTGTGCCCCTTGTTGCCGTCTAAATGGTCCCCTCCACCAGCACTCATACCATCACTCTCAGTTTCTATCGTCGCTAAGAATGCAACAATAGAAGACGATATTGAGGTTTCTGAACATGCTAAGCAACTAGTGCAACAGCAGCTGCTATGGATGTCTGAGCTCGATAACCAGGAGCCTTTACTCGTAGAATCGCCTTTCAGCGATTCTTCCACTGAAGTATACACCCGGCCCAGCAAACCAGGCCATGTGCCAAAGCTCCAAGGTCCTTTCGAGCTCGATCTCCCTGTCACAGATGAAGAAGAAGACGAATCAGATGTTCTACTTACAGACATCTATACAATTGGACCCAAATTAGATGGAGAGGAGCTCATGCTAGGGGAGGAAGAGGATCTCGAAGTGGAAGATGAGCAGGACAATGGATTATCTCTAGCAGTGATATGCCTCCTATCACGAAACGGCCGGCTGACCGTCTGCCTAGACCTAGATGGAATCGAGGCTCAGTGGTTGCCAAGTTCAAAATCTAGGACACCACGCTTCGCCAAACATGTCGAGCCCCCTTCATTATTGACCTTTGATGTCTTAGATACGGTAAAAAAAGATGAATACTCGGAAGACAATTGGCCAGTGTTTAGCGAGGATTTTAACTCTCGGTACATGTTCTACGTTACCGACGCTTTTCGCATCACATACGTTTCGCTTTTCTGGGTATTTCGACTGGAGGAGGAACTGAAAGGTGCGAACCATGGCTCGGAATTCCGCATCGAGAACCTCGCTAGAGGAGATAAATCCTTCCGGCAACGTGTCTATACTCAAAAGTTAAGCGATCAATCATCTCCTTTTACAGCTAGCGCTCTTATCCGTGACCCTGATCTAGGACACTTCTTGCTCACAGCAACTCCGACCGCTCCTGTTGCTCTCAAATTTGATGATCCACAAGTGGAAATTGGATTTCGGCGATCTAGGTCGCAAACTTATAGTTCTGAGCCAGAGGAGCCACTAGTATTCCATGTCCCACGTCCTGTTTATCAACCTCCACAAACATTCAAGGCAGCATCCGCCCTCCAACCGTTAAAGGAAAAGCTAGAGCACAGCAAGTACAAGAGACTCCTCAAAGAAGAAGTTCGCCTGTCACCAGCAACTTTATCAATCATGAATGATGCACATGCTGTGCTCAGTGATGAGACGCACCGTCTTGGCTCAGCTGCTGCGGAACTTTTCCGACGTTGTCAACAACTACAGGATGAGCTGCGATCCCAGATCCAAAAAGCGAACGAGGTTGCAAAGATGGTAGACAAGGTTACTGGCGATGATTGCGATGTTTTGCCTGAGGACGATGGGCCTTCGCAAGGTGCCAACAAGGTAATCGAGCTGCGTATTCGGAAGGCTCAGGAGACTCAGGCCAGCATCACTGCAAGATTGGAGAAGGTCAGGAAGAGCATGTCGAAAGGTCCACCTAGGGAATTGAGCAACAAGGAGAAAGATTGGGCAAAGCAGGTTGATGATTATGCAAGTAAACTGCTAGGTTCTGAATCACTGCATGTGAACTCCGCGACGGACCGCCAGCCTTGGCAGCGCTTCGAGGAGGTGCAAACGCTTACAGATGAATTGGTTGGGCGTGCAAAAGATCTGTTGGAGGCCGAGGAGACGGCCGGTAGTGGAGTGGAGGAAGGAGCTAATATTCAGGTTCCATCAGAGATACGAAAGGCGAAACTATCGCAGATTATGGCTCTCTTGGAGCGTGAAACTGCGTTGGTGGAAGGCGCGAAGAGCAGATTGGAGAGATTGAGACTGGATTGATTGAGCTGGCCATCTCAAGTATGTCTGTAATACTAGTTATGATTCGCCAAGCGATGACAGAAAATATGGATAAATAAGTTAATTCCTCCGATGGCCTTCCCAGGCATGTGCTCTAACTTTTGGCCTTATCTCTCACGCGACAGCCTTGCTGCAAGTTACTCATCCTCAACCCAAGGCTCCTGAATTCAGCAAGCCACTGGAGAAAGACAGCCACACTGGATTTTAACTCAAAGGCAGAGCCCGGTCTATAGTGAGTGATCTAAATTACCTTATCCATTTTCTTCCATGGTCGGTCCAGGCTACGGCAAGTCTTCAAACATTATCATGTTGTGCATTAATTCACTCCTACCAAGAACTCAAATCTGCAGTACAACAAATTTTATCACTGCGTATCGCGCGAGGTCTAAAGCTTCATACCTTTCATTCATTAAAGCATCCGGATGTGCGATTGCCGGCATGCATGTATATCGTGCATGCAGCAGAAACGTAATTTCCATGGCACAAATGAAATGGAAACAGGGATCGCGAGGTGGGGATGCCGCATCAACAATGTAGATCGTCGCAGCGGTATACTCGGCAGATGGTTACATTATTCGTATTCTAGATGTAATCATTGGTGGACGCAATCTGTCTCTTCTTGTTTATAGTTGACGTGTGTCCAAGGTCACATCATTCCAACATCGGATAATTACATAACGCTTGGAAGGAAGGAATTGGTTGGCAATATTGCTGCTCTTTCGTTCATTGGCAACAAGCGTTGTTTTAGATGTGTCTGCCCTGAAGTTCAAAGTATGGCACTGGGAAGGTGTGAGTCCCAAAGGGGGGCGAAGTACGAGTACGAATGTTTCTCTTTCCTTCAAACTTTGGCACATGTTTTAATAAATCTTCCCTCAACCCGCCGGATCTCCTTTGCTTCCCATTCCCGGCCCGTGTTACACAATTTGCTCTTTGCATCGCACGAGGAAGTATAAGATCTGGTCTTGAACCCTTAGAACCAGGAGTCTCACTCCTCACAGCACTTAGACTAATCTACAGTCTTGATTAATTCCCTCCACTTCTGCTTTTGTGTCTACATCTGATGTCGAGAGTATGAAGGACATTACCCCCCTCGTCCTCTCACACTCATAGTAATTTGTCACTCCTGCTAGCCTCCGATTATGCCCGTCTACTCTGCTAGTAATGCCGCGATCATGTGGAAGGGCAGCATAGGCTCAGCACTGGGGTTGCCTGGGTTGTTGAGCATCGCCCTCATCCTGATCGTGGTTTTACCTGTTGCGCATTTCATTATTCGACACAAGCGACTCAACTTGCCGATAGCTGATCTGCAATCTTATGATGACAACCACAAGGCATTGACAGCAGCAACTTTAAAGGTATATTTATGCTCAAATTTGGCCCCATGGAACTTGTGATAATGATGGGCTCTGCATTCGCAGCAGTTGCCACTGGGCTCCACACAAATCATGACGATTGGGCTTTCAAAGAATAATCAGGATGAAATAATTATCGCCAACCTGCTAATTTTACTGCACAGTATCCTAATACACCTTTCATTTTACCGCTCCCCACACCTCTTGTCATCCTACCCATATCGACTCTAGAAGAAGTTCGTAATCTTCCTGAGAGTAGAGTATCCTTCGGTAAGGAGGTCCGGCGAATGTTTGCTCACAGACATACGGGGATTGGCGAAGATATTCCTGCCCTAATTCAAACTATCAAAATAGATCTTACACGCAACATTGCAAGCACACTCAATGACCTTCAGGAAGAGATCCGTTATTCATTCGACAAAGAATTAGGATCTTGCGAGGACTGGACGCCAGTCATTTTATACAAGGCTCTCGCTCGAATTGTCGCATTACTTAGTGGTCGGGTTTTTGTTGGACTGCCAATAAGTCGGGACGAGGACTGGATCGGCCCCTCCATCAATTATGCAATGAACTGCGATTTGGCTCGAAGAGAACTGATGAAATACCCTACTTGGATCCAAACTTTTGTAGCACCATTTCGTAAGTAGTCCTCAAAATTATACCCAATTAACATGCAGCAGCGAGCTGAAAATCTCCCAACATGCTTTTCGTTGAAGCAGCTCCGCAATTGTTCTCTTACATTGTAGTGCATAAACCCACTGACAAAGTGATGTAGTCCCCGCCGTCCAAAGATTGAAACAAAACAAGGCAAAAGGAAGTCATATGTTAGAGCCTGTACTACAATCTGTGCTCAAAAGGAAAGAACATGACATGTCCGAAAAAGTTTCCGGAGATCATACTCTGGATGAGCAGGGAACCTTTTTCTCTTGGTAAGTTATATTACCGGGAGGCAGTACGTGTTTGTCTTCAGAATAATCGATTAGGTTGTTCTAAAATATAAGGAATTTCCAACTTTCTCATGCACTTGGTAGTGCTATTCACCGAGTCTGATGGTTTTAGGATCCTCGGTCGTATCGATAACCCGTTGCACGCTAACCCTACTGAAATGTACAACTATCAAATGACTTGTAAGTACTTGGCTTCGATCCTCGTTGGCACCTGCTTAAACACCTCGTAGTAGCATTTGCTGCAATTCACACAACAACGCAAACGACCTGGCATGCTTTATTTGATCTTGCAGCAAGACCACAGTATATCCAGCCGTTACGCGATGAGATACAGAATGTCATCGACGAAGACGGAGTTGATGAAGACAGTGATGGCTTCCCGAAACTCAAAAAGTCAAGCATGCCAAAATTAAAGAAGCTAGACAGTTTCTTGAAGGAGTCACAGAGGCTATCTCCGCCCGGCTTAAGTAAGTTTATAGCTAAGTTGAATCATGCTGCTAGACATTCTAAAAATTATGATTAGTTAGTATGATTCGCGTTACAACAGCCCCACTTACCCTCTCTACTGGTCATACTCTCCCTACTGGCACACGATTTGCATTCCCTGCCTATCCTATTCATACATCGACTTCGACACCTACATTCTCACCCGCATTGAATCCTCCTGAGACTCTCCCACCGACTCAGTTCGATGGTAATCGGTTTGTCAACCTTCGATCAGTTCCTGGTCAAGAGACCAGGCATCAGTTTGTCAGCACTTCACCAGACAGCTTGAATTTTGGTCATGGGAACCATGCATGTCCTGGCCGATTTTTTGCTAGTAATGAGATCAAGGTCGTCTTGATTGAGTTATTGAGAAATTGGGATATTAGATTGAAAGGTGACGTTGAAGGCATGGGTGGCGAGGACAAAAGACCCAAGAATGTAAACGTCCAAATGTCAGTCTCACCAAATTTTGGTGCGGAGATGGAGTTTCGGCGGAGAACAGAAAAAGTCTGACAACGCCTTGTCAAGGCATAAATAAGAGCAGGAAGCAGAGAGTTACGTGCTTTTTCCCCCATATATATAGTCCTCTTTATGTGAGAGAAACGATAGGTTTAACTCAAAACACAAGATACCAATGTCCAAGTCTCCGCAGAGCCTAATCGATAGCATCCACAAAATGCTGATCCACGGTATGTAATGAAGTTCAATGAGATCCCGGGATACAGTTCTCAAAATTCATGCGTCGCTGCCCAGCGCAAGCAGTGAGATATATCATCGGTCGAGCGTCGTTCTTGAAAGTTTCGTGGCCCTCATATCAAAAAAGGGCTCCAGATTCATCTTTTCATCTGAATGTGGGTATGTGTACAGTGACCTGTTTTTACGGAGCCCATGTGAGACTTGAGGTTTAATATAGCCAACGGTGCTGCTAGATTTAACGATGGACTTGAGACGACCAGCCTTAGATGGCTTGATGGCCGGGAAAAGATTGACTACAAAAGAGTCATCTGGTCCTCCGAACGGGAAATTCCCATGTCATTCAAGATTGCGCGCTCCCTTGAGACGTTACTGATGGCTTCTGAATAGCCAAGCAGAGGTCTTGCTGAATTGTTTTGCCGGTCTATCGCTTCATGCGTCCAGATACATCATCCGATAGGATATCTTACATTCTGATTAGACATCTAGAGCACAGCTCAAGCCTCGGTATGAGTGTAACATAAGAATGCCAGAAATATGTGTACTTACCTGGGGAGCAGCCTCAGAATAACCAAATGGATCCACATAAACATCCCAACCTCTCTTAGCGCGCAAGGCTGTAACTTTGAAGGTCAGGTTATGTCTCACTATTTATGAAAATGAGAAGATTTGTGGCTATCCCTAGAGAACACATCCGTCGTTGGTTATATTGCGCTAGAAGATGCAGCGTTTCTTTCCTGTTCTCTCTTCTCATTACGTCCTGGGGAGTGCACATTCTTTTTATCGACTAGAAGTCAGCGCAGAGTTACACCAACGCTCGCTTCATAGGCATACTTACGTAGCCAAGATTTCATGCGCTATGAATTCTTTAACCAATGATATCAGCCGTGAGCTGACCACCTTGAGTTACGCGCAGCTGTGCGGAACCCCCCCCCCCCTGCCAACCTCCGCACTAGCTTACTTTATATCTAACATGCTTTTCCATGCTATTTCTCACAGCTCTGGAATGAGGGTGATGAACAATACAATTGATTTCAAAATTGCTGATATTTAACTACAGCCTGCGTAGAGTGAAGAAAACCCGTTCACTCCTCCCTACGGCTCCTAAGGCTAAACCAGCCTCGCGTCTATCTATCGTCGGACCATAGATAAACTAAAACTTGCGCTCTCATTCAATAAAGCTAGAATTGCCGCTATCTACTGAGGGCAAGATATTCTCCACCCGGCCGGTCAAAATGAAATAATATACTAAAGAGCGCTCAGAGACTATCTTCCGGCCAGGCTTCAACTTGGCTAAGTAAACCCGTGATTAAGATGAGCCAGCGACTCCCTATATCCGCCACTGATGCAGATGGAAGACGGCCGGTACGTGGAAGTCAACCAACTCTCACGAAATATGCAACCAAGGAAGCCCTGGTGGTCCAAGTACCGTTCCCCAGCTACACACAAAATGCGCAGCCGACCGTCAGCCTAGTTGCCTCTAATTCTAGATTTAGCACGTCGAATCTTTTCTGTGACCCTACGATTACTCTTACTCATACTGCTGTTTACAACCCTGATGATGACCGCTGGGCAGACTCAACAACCTATCCACAGGAAATGTTCATGGGAGCCGGAAACGAAAAATGCGGCGTTTCGGACATGATTGTGTATTCACATGTATCTCCTCTTGAATCACCAAAATCAAACTCTTCTTCAACAGGCCTTACAGACATATTCGATATTTTAGATGACGTTAACCTAGATATAAATCCTGATCTTTCCTTCAAAGAGGTTTGGCTATCTTTTGAATCTCAAGAATCTATTAGCCTCAAGGGCTCCAAGGATGATCAATTAACAATGAACATCGACAGTCTCGCCAGATTGGCATCCAAAGGCGACTCCAATTTTTGCGATTCCGAGGCCTCCCACCCTACCACCGGAAATGATCAGTGGCAGGATATGCATATTATCAATCACACGTCCTGCGTTACATCTGAAGCTTCCCCTTCGACCAGCTTTTGCGAACGTGATGAGTACAACTTCAGAAAAAATACGAGGCAGCAACATAAGCCGCAAGAGATTAGCTTGCCCAGCCCAAAGTCTGATATCACTGTGTGCAGCGATCCTTCCGCTGGCTTCGAGACAGATTCAAATTGTTCAGAAGAAGATATTGATTGGCAAGAAGATACTCAGAATTATAACTACTCTACACTTTGGAACATTCTCCATGCTGACTTACAACCGACAATGAATTCGGAGGCAAAAGAATCACTGATAATTCCTATATTGACACCAATGAAGCAAAGACTAGTTGATAATATCATGGCAGAATTTTGGGATATATTCAATCAAGAATGGACATCAACTTTACGCAAGTGTGCTGGTACTCCCGCGACAGCATCACCAAATTCATATTTGCCAACTTCCTCGACAAAACCTTCCTCTGAGAGCAAAATTTTGAAGCGCTCCAGGGAGGAGGATGGCAATCAGAGCTCTGATGAAAATGATAGGAGAGACCCGAAACGGCCCAAGAAGGCACCATCTTCACCAGAAACGGCAGCAAACGTGGCTAAGTTTGCCTGCCCATATCGCAAACACGACCCTCGTAAATACTGTATCCATAATCGGAGGGTCTGCGCTTTGGCACCCCTGGACTCAATAGCTCGCGTTAAGTGTGCTCCCCTTTATTTCTGTGACAGCCTTGCGAACTGACATGAACAAGGGGCCATCTTTATAGATACCATCGAACCTTCCAGTGCCAGCGCTGCAAAGGCGTTTTCAAAAATGAAGCGGCACTTGATACACATCTTACAGCGGCAAAAGGGTGTGAACTGAGCATTGCTGGGACCGTGGAGGGTATCACGATCGCTATTGAGAGACGGTTGAAGAGTAGAAAGAAGGCACGTCCAAATCAAACAGGTGAAGAGCGATGGAAGGAGATATATCAGATCTTGTTTCCTCAGGAGCAAGTACCAAGTGCCTGTCAGTCCCGGGTACTCTCATTAAACCCTCTTCATCGAAAGAGTGTATTGGCAAAAGGTGGGAATGCACACTGATCCCGTATCTAGTTTTCGAACCTGTTCAAGACACTGTTGGAGTACAATCGCCAGACTCTGAAGAGCTTGCAAATTATGAAGAGTACTCCCGTCGAGAGCTACCACGAATATTTCGAAGTGCTCTTGAGGCAGCTGTGAACGATGAAGCTCAGGCTATTGAAGGGCAATTGCGGACTCAACTCGTGGAAATGATCCAAGACTGCCAAGCGCGTGTTTTCTCGAGCTTTCGGTCAAAGCTAACCATCACCAATGAAGGACCTACCTCCCTCACTACTCCAACAAACCATGAACCATTAGATGCACCACGCTCACCGCAACATCACCACCCATCAGGGCCGTTCGAGCAACACGCTGGAGAGGCTGGGAATGCAAGGACATCAGCTATGCTAGAAAGCTTCTTTTTAGGACCTCCTTTGCAGTATAATGACCAGAAACCTGGCTACCCAGCAGAGCTTTGGGCATTTCCGTATGGAAACGGCTTCTACCTAGATTCAACTTATACCAGCGAGCTTCCTGCCGCTCAGGCTTCCCCAACCTGGAGCCAACAGCCCTTCGATAATACTTTGTCTCCTAAAGGGTCTAGCTCTAGAACTCCTCCATCTTCGGAGATCCATTCACTTAAAGGTGACACCTTTGATGGGCCCAGGTTCTTTGGTAATGACCTTGGCAAAGCCGTGCCAATGCAGGGATGGAGAGTAGATTATGGCAGCTTTCTCCCAGCCACAGATTCAGAAGAACAATATTCATTCAACGTAGGTCTTGATCACTTCAACTGGGAGCACTATGGACAGGAAGAGAATTTGCAACTACATTAGGCATAATAGTCGTGAATAGTGCAATAACCTTTGGAATGCGGCTTTATTCCCTTAATAGTGCTAATTCGACGAGCAATTTTCAATTTTCAATACGGTTCTTACTATATATTCCTAACCACTATTCTGCTTGCAAGCTTTTGAAATTTCAGAAGTAAATTTGAAATTGTTTAAATTATACCAACTCCTACGAAGATCGGGAGTCAGATTTATTATACTCATAGTAATATGCTCCCTATTGCACCTGTAACCTGTTTGTTCTAGGTTTATGCACAAAGCTTACCCAACCATTCATGACGATGAGAAGCATGATTACCTATGATCATGTGACCTTGGTAGAACATAGGGCTAAAATCTATTACCAATATCGAAGGCTCAGAAGGATACATACAAAGGGCCTAACTAATTATTTATCCCTTTCCTGATTGCCCAAATGGTGCCTAGATACTGTGATTCCCCGCTTTCAGCCATATCAACATGAAACATAGATGGGTACTGATATCACTCTGCCCAAACCTTCGCCATAGAAACTAGACCTAGAAAATCTAACAATACCAGCGACAATTGTTAAATTATTAATTTTACCTTGCAGAATGACAAGGCGCACACGGCCCACTCACCATTTTTCTCTCCTTCATCTTACATTTAAATACAATCTTTCCATATCCCCCAGCATAACATTGCCTAACCTTCTGACGATCTGGCATTGCAATGTGGTCGGGAAGCTATATCGAGACGGCAGGTAATCATTTCGTATATTATATCAGAAGACTCGCAGAATAAAGAATTGAAAAGACATCGCTTTATCGAGTTGGCGTGAGCTACTAATCCAGTACATAGCGGACGTGCGCATGAGCATAGCCATTAAGGATGTTGTTTCGCAATCGGTCTGTATTACAATACTACAAGGTAGAAAATGCCTCTTGCTTGAAACTTGAACGAAGTGCTAAGCATATTCAAGCTACGGTTCACATTAATAGACAAGGAAATACGAATGCACGGCGAGGGCTGAAGGAGAGGTAGGGATTGGATATCGGATCATTTCTAGCTGCTATTTGAATCTATCTGGTCCGTGCTTAACGCCTCCTGGTTTCGGATGTAAGCCATAAACGTACTCTACCACGTGCTTCAATTTTGCATATTATATAGATTGATGGCATTGGAGCATGAGGCTGCGTGTTTCGTCAATGTGTTCGAGTCGAGCAGTAGAGAATCATGAACATACAGCAGCAAGATCGGGATCCTGTCATGCCGTCACTTCAAAGAATATCTGTAAGGATGTAGGCACCCACGGCTCCGTCACAAGGAAGATCGCATTTGCCCAGTCCTTTTGTTCAATTTCATATGCATTTACCAACCCTATGATATCGCAGTGGTTGTACTGCCTAAGGAACTGGATTTCTGATTCTACCTTTTTCCGGGCTTTGGGATCCGGTAGGTGGATCTGCTTTATCGCAAACACTATCCGGTTCGATCCAAAGAGGCGATTTGGCCTTGGAAATGCTTTGGAAACAATGCTATGGCTGCTTCAATCGTAACAAAGTAGCATCCCATGGAGAATATATCGGATTTATGGGTATTTTCGATCTCCTCAATTTGTTCTGGCGCAAGGTATGAATAATTTCCTCGGAAGGAAGTTTTCGTCCCATCCCAAGATCTGCTAGTATGACCCGTACGCTTACAGTTTGGGCTTCGCTTGGTTCATTGAAAAGAAGCATATTCGCTGGCTTGAGGCCCTTGTGACGAGTATCATGTTATGTAAGTATTGGAGCCCATGGATGCACTGCTCGAGGATATGTGGCCAGGGTTACAAAGGCTTCATTGCTATCGAAGTCGCGGCTATGGGCACAGATTCTTGCCAGTTCGCCTATAATTTGCGTCTGATACACGACGCTTTGCTCAAGATCCAGAGGTTTCCTACTCATAGTCCTATTGAAGCCATGTTCCGCGACACTCTCCGAACACTGGTAGCAAAAATGCTAGATTCGAACCCACAATCCCGGCCGGACATCAGAGAGGTGTCTCAGATATTCATGGAATACAAACCTAGTGGGGAGAGATCGGCCGAAAGCCCAAGGCTCTTGTTACACCTCATGTTAAAGAATCGTGACTCTATAAGGCTCAAAACTATGGATATATCCGTCAAGACGCCGAATCAGCAGCTTTCAAACAACATCAAGGATGCATATAGAGGAATGCAGTGCTGGCTCTCACGCTTTATATCTTGGTCATTTCGCACTCCCTACAATCTTCGTTTAGTTAAATTTAGAGTTCTACATTCTGGCGCAATAACATTGGATGGGCAGGTCTCAAACTGGGCGAAGTTCCCATCAGGCACTGAGCTCGAGAAGCAGTCCTACCAGACTCTGTTTCCCGGCTCAGTAACTATAGGCCTAGAGGTAAAGCATGCAACTGAATTACTTCCCAATCACAACCATGGGGGCTTGACCTACTGGGAACGGGGGATTCCGGTTAAAGTCAGTCACCTTATGGACAGCGGCAGAACGACACCCAAAAATGGGCCTTTCGAGGCGATCGAATGGGGCCTACTAATTCGGGAGAGCGATTATCTCCCGTTAATTTTCTACATGCTCATGGTAACTTTTGTCACGTCGGAATTATTGTTGAGGATGGGCCGGGGTGACACGGTTACAATTATATTCAACATTTTACTCAATGCTTTTGCAATTATACAAATGCGGGAACTTATTAGACATGAGATGATTAATACTCGCTATATATAAGAACAGGCGATATCTTAAGTGTATTCTAAACAACACAATGCATCACCATCTCCGGCTCAACACCAAAGGCCTTATCTCATGAAAAAGCAACGGCGCCTCCTAAAATATTTGATACATAACCTTCTCCTTACACAAGCCATTTAGCTTAATGACAATATAACAGTAATTAAGGTCGCGCGTGCTGAATAATAGCGCCACAACACTGGCTCCCAGAGAAGCTGCCTAATCAGTCTACGGCGGCGGTGTTGGTTCGTTCATACAAGAGTGGTCACGTTTTACAACTAGATAGGATTACCATCACACATATCCACGGCGTTTTCGCTGGTAATAAGTCATCACTGGATTTCCAAGCTACAAGCACCCAATATATACCCGAGCCATATTGGCTGTTTTGAATTCCTGTGTGCATGCTCAACCGCTTCTACGGCAGCTGCGATGACAACAATCTTTCTGATCCGAAATATAGCGTCATCTGGTACATTGTCACAAAGTTCTGTTGACACTATAATCGCTGCACGCATCGAAAGCACATTATATCCTCATTTAAAGCCCACCACTGAACCTCTACCAACGCACGCAAAAACCAGATGGATAAAACGCTACGCGGCTCGCGGGAGGGAAGGACCCTCGCTTCTGAACGCCACATCATATCGACGCGCTTCCTATCCTAGGCCTCTCATTCATCCTGATTTACAAATACCTATGATGGATTGTAGGCGCTGGCTGAACCTATCGTACAGCGCCTCTCCGCCCCGCTCCAAGCCACGAGATATAAGTGGGGCCAAAAGGGGGTAGCGAGGCAGGTGGGGAACCAGTATTGTAACATCGCAGCGCAAAGGTATTATCTACGCTTGGGGGGAGGGGTTCGTGCATCATTGCCAGACAGCTCAGCAGAGGGGCTATATGAATATGGATTATCAGATTGCGAGAGCGGATATGCCGCGTTCAAGCCTTGATCCCTGAGGAAAGGCGATGCCTATCTCGCAGTCAATCTTGTTTTACTTGTCTATCCACAGGGGGTAGGTAGAAATGCCATCTTGCTTGAAAGCTTCGAGCGAGGCGCTAAGGCTGATTGGGCGATGATTTACATCATGTCGATTAGTAGAACTTATGGATGCACGGGGAGGTCTAGAAGAGAAATGTGGAGATTGGAGATTGGAGATTCGGGATTGGCAGTCACGGCCGCGACGAGGGAATGAGGCTCCTGGTTGGCAAGATAAAAGATGCAGAGCTGGGAGAAGAGAGCTGAAATCGCGAATGTAAAAAAAGGTGGGGCGTGATCGTAGAAAACGTGTAAGGGGGAAAAAGTGGTACGATTAGGAAGAACAAAGCAAGCGAAAACCGCTATACTTGCTATTTTTTCTATGATCTGTAGCAGCAGCGAGATGAGATTGATCCGGTTTCGGGCTGGGAGAGAGGGAGAAAAGATGACCCGTCGTTCTCTAGCGGGATGCTTGCCTCCTGGTTGGGCCATACACCGCAATGCTGCATAAACAGATATTTTGGGCTGCGAGGATGAGAGGAATGGCTGCACCGTGCTATTCTATTGGTAGGTCCGGATGGAACCATGGGTAGATCTAAATTGCGGTGAGGGGGAGGTGGGTATATATGTAAGGCCTGATGGATTTGGGGTCACTATTCAGGTTTCAAGTCTTACAGCTTGGGGGTTCGATATTTGATATAGGAAGCAAAAAGCATTGCTGTGCATTTGGGAAAGGTCTCTGTTTTAAATGGTGATGCAGTCTACCTGTGGTATAGACTTATCTAGGCCAGGTATTGCAGGCAGGTCAATGACTCGATGTTAATGTATCAAAGAATATTAACAGAATATACTTATCAGCCACAATGAGTGCACGTTCTTCAGAGATCTAGAACATGACTAATCTTTATGTGATGCATTCCCGATCTGCGAAACAGGGCAGACTGTAAGGATGGTAAGGCAACTGACGTGTCATAAGACAAGCATATAGCTAGGTTGCAGAAGTGTGTGCATTAGTGCAAAAACCCTCCGCTCTAGCAAGGCATAGGAGAACTTCAAGCCTCTTTGTTGTGGATTCATGCAGCCATAGGAATATTCACAGCCTTGGCATGGGGAGTCAGCTTGAAGTTTTTAATATAATGTAGAAGACGCAGATTTTAGTAAAGGCAGCAGGATCATCAAAATGGGACTAAAGACTATAGATTACGAAATGCACTAGTAGCGGCTAAGCGCACCATGTCGCACTTGCAGAAAAATTAATTATCATGCTAATATGTTAGGAGTATGACTTAGCTATAGAGTTTGTTAAAGCAAGGTGCAAGCCGCATACATCAATAGGAAACGAATCACGCTACAGACCATACACAAAATGATAGATGATCTCGATCCAAAACTACTGATTGGTTTTCAGCTATCACACTATAGGGCAGATAGTCGAATTCCTGTGCCGGTAGTCAGGGGTATGGAATGAGGATATTGACATTGCCGCGAAGGCTTGGGTGGCGCTGAAGGCGAGGCTTTAAAAGACGGCCTGACCGACATTTTACGTCCAGCCATCGCTGCATGTCGTCGCCGTTTCGATCGTGCATACTTCAGCAACCGTTCACTAGAGCCATTTTCACGAAGTAGGTAATAGGTAGCCATAACATCATTTAAAAGGCAGTCATGGAGGAAACGAAGACGAAAATGTCCGATCGGATAACTACACCGGATTCAGGGGAGTCTTGTCAAACTTCAAATGCAAGATCTTCAGCAACCTGCATCATCTGGTATCGATCGTGCACAAAATAAAATAAAAAGTAAATAGACAGGACCAGGGAAAGCTGAAAGCGAAATGTGAGCATGTTCAAATAAAGTGTGGTCTTCCCTTGCTTCTTCAACTAAAAGGTGGCGGCGGCAAGAGCACGGATGAGGAAATGATACCCCGCTTCAGGGTGCCATCGAATATCTTCAGAAGAAAAGCTTGGAAGCTTGGCATCACAGTTTGATGTTGGAATGTTTTGTGTGATTCTGGCATCTAGACGAATCGCGGGCTGGAGCGCAGCTTGCACGGTTGATGGCGACGATTTGTACAACAAGAAAACCCTTGTAGGCGGAAGCACCGACGTCAAACAAACTACTTCCATCGACCTTCCTCAGCTTGGCGAAAGCACAAACTAACACGCCGACAAAACCACATGGTCGGCAGGGGCGGCAATATAATATACTTCCCGTATGCTGCAGCGAGCCACCCATCTACAGCTGACGAACTCGAGACATGATAGAGACTACCAACTGAGGCTGGGTAATACAAGATCTACTAAGATCATATCTGACGTGGATTCTGTAGCATGCATTGTACAGCTCATCCTGTAAAAAGATGCCGTGTCTACCACCCGAGAGAGCGGCCCGAGACACAAGATCCGGGTCGTGGTCTAGGAATTGGGAGGCTTGGCCTGTATTACCTATCGGTATAGGAAAGGTCACCGACGTAGATCCGGGAAGGGTGATGAAATGTTTCGAATCATGGGACGGCACAAGGATCAGGCGCTCATTGTGAAGACGAAAAATAAAAAATGACTGCAGAATGTATGCCGCAGCAGGCGTGCACTAGGGGGCACCGAGAATCCAGATATGGCTTGGCAATGAGCTTGCTATGTGATATTCAGCATCCACTGACAAAATTATGATTCAACTTAAGCTGAAAATATCGCTGGTGTCAAATGCTATGTTGCTGCGCTATACACAAATAATATCGACGGAGCCATCTCCGTGAAATGGAAGTTGACTAGAATCAACAATCATATGAGGTGAAGAGAGATGCCAAACCTCAGTCCAGAATGGAATATTGCTGCCTAGAAATCTAAATATTTAAGAGGTTCCGGCAGCGCTGTAGATAGATGCTGGTGCGACAGAAGAATTGGATATCCATAAATGGCAATTTGAGATTTGTCCGTGTCACTGAAACGACGCAAGTGTTGCTGTTCATGCGCGACTAGTCGATTCGAGTGATGAGAGAATGCTACCGCATAGCACCAACGGATTTGATTTACCAACCACTCCAAGCCTGGGGACAGCCACACACCGGCTGAGCCAAAACTAGTTTATGTTTAATGTCCAACGAGCAATTAATTTGGACACACAGAATCCAACGCGAGCATAAATGGATTAAGGTTGGGTTGCCGCCACAGCCATCGATTTAAATCCATTGCCGCGAATACGCCCACCGCTGACTGTTGGGATGTTGGCAAGATCTTTGCTATCATTGCACAACTCGGTTGATGCGCCTTGAACTGGTAACAGTTACACGGCGTTTAGACGCCATGACCGATCGTGAACGGCCATAATTAGGTTTCCGTCTTGATTGGCCCAACCAGCTGGCTTTGGGACGAATATGGCACGCTGATTGGCTGTTGGTCAAGTTATGAGAACTTTATGCGACCCAGCACAATGGTACCGGATGGCGCAGTAATTGGAGGAGAGTGGATATAGTAACCAAGCGCGCTGCAGATGTTCTGCTCCCGCTAGGATAAGTGACCGCTTACTATAGAATAAGGTCCAAATTGGTTTAGGACAAAAAGACTTAAGGGCCTGAATGGCTTCGACAGGCTGGCAAAGTAGATAAAGGATGCGAAGGAGGTAGAACAAGAACCGATCCATCCGAAGAGAGCTAAAGCAATGTTGTGGCTTGGAGTGCTCCTGAAGGCACAATTAATCACGCGTCATTGGTTCGACTACCAGGCAAGGATTGTATGCATCCCAGGGGGTGCGAATAGAAATTTATAGTCAAGGATCTGCGGCCCAGAGTCAATCGGGATAGTTGTGCCTTTTTGTATTTGTTTTCTTGTTGAGATCTTTCAAGACATGCCGACCGATGTCTCTCATACCACTCTCATGCACCCGCGAACCGTCCCGACTAACTCGCTGAACCTCAACAGCTGAGAAGTTATCGCGGCCGATTTATCAGCATCAGGATTTCAAAAGTGAATCGCCTTGGTTGAAATGATCATCTTTGTACATGTTCGTGAAGAACAGTACTTAATCGCTCCCGGCAATCTGGTAACTGGTGGAGTAGGAGCCTTGCGCACCGCACACAGCCTTTTCTAGTTGGTTCGGACCTTTGATCAAATGTGATAGAATGTCCTGATACAGCTCCATCGTTGTTGGTGGTAGAAATAGCCACCGTGCCATATAAACACTCTACACCTACTTCATCTCCCCGGTATATCCATCGTCAACCTCTTAGTTTATCCTTCCACATTCGGTCTTTTAACATCATCAAAAAGCACACCTCTAAACTGCCTCGTACCATATCTCATCAAGAACACTCTAGGCTGTAGCTCTGATTACAGAGCAAGACTTGTACCCTACTAACATGCAGCTTGCCTGTGAAGGGGTACCGAAGATGAGCATAACAATCATGTTGCAAAACCCAGCGAGTCCCGTTGAGGAAGATAGCATCGACAGAGTGAGCAGCGACCTCAAGAAAGAGGAAGAGGGTGATTCTACTCTTGGGGTTGTTACTGATCAAACCAACAAGATGAACATCTCCACGTTGTTGAATCCCGCTGCCGATGCACAAAGAATGATGGCGTTGACTGCTCCATGGGAGCCAGTCTTAGCTTATCGCTTGCCTCCAATGAAGATGGAGCCTATAGACCAGCTTGATGAATGGCCAAACAATGCTCATTCGTCAAATGCAAGTCACGACCAAATGGATCGGTTCATCGCATGGAAAAATGGTCACCTTAGCTATGATGATATTCATCACAGCTACCATCACCACCGTCATTCAAATCGAAGCACCAGAAGACATCGTCACGGGCAAATGTGCTCAGTCTCACCACGCGTACTGCCACTCCCTTCATATCATTCACCCCCTCCTCTCCGTGAGCAATGCCGATCCTCAAGCCACAGATGGGGAACGCCCTCCTACCGTAATTCTGAGCATAACCCTTGGTACCGGACCCGAGTGGACGAGTACAATTCTCGTGCAGATTTTGATATCCCAGAGCAGCCGCACAAACGCTCCAAAGGGATGGCTCACTCAAACAAAGCATATACCCGGGAGCAGGTAGACTTCATTCGGTATTTCAAAGAAGATTGCCACGTTTCCTTTGGTAATCTAGGCCCAATGTTCATGAAAAAGTTCCCCGACACCCTGCGTGACTCTGATCAGTGTTTCTCGTCACGCTATTACCGAGCCAACATTGTGCCCCGTCGAGATCAAGATGGCCGGCCGGTGTTCGATGACAAGGGAAAAGTGACCTGGGATATGGTCAAAGTCCGCTCGCGGTCAACTCCTGAAGGGAAGGAGCTATCAATCCCTTACACGTTGGTGGATATGTATCCCTGGAGGGCAGTAAAGTATGACTGGGTGTCGGAAGAGCATAAGAAAGTTGCTCGTCTCATCTTGCAAGGAATAGATCCAACAGATCCATCAGGCAGTGAGTTCGTGATCAGGGCCGGTTGTTCTGTGCTAACTAGTATCGTAGAGAAAGAAGCATGGCGGCGACTCATTCGCGAGTGTGAGGATATGCACTTGCTGTGAAGGTGTTAAGCTAGTTTCGATGCTTGCCTGGCAGATTCGCGATGGCTATGATGCTGGGGGAGGCGGCAACGCATAGGACACTACGTTGATGGCATTGAGGAATGAATGATACCCAAGTACATGTTTTGGCTTGGTAGCTTGAGCATTTTCTAGGATGGTTGCTAAATACTGGTCTGTTTTTGTAATGGCAAAGAAATAGGATTGTGCAGATTTATTTTTCTGTCTCACGTATAGATCACGTTGAAGTAATCTAGATTTATCAAATGTCAACCACACGATATTCAACATACATGTTCTATACTACCTCAAGTCAACTATGAAGTGGTAGAAGGACTAACCTAGTTCTCCATAACCTCACTTCGACAATTAGTTGGGAGCGGAGCTGTACCAAGAAGCATTCTAGAACGCGTTATCCTATTCACCATCAGAGTCTTTCTCACCATCGACGATACTCTTTCTCCAACGCTTCGTCCATGGGTATCGCATGTCATCACCACCACCATCACTGTAGGCTGCGTCATCATCCTCCCCGTCTAGATCTTTCCGATAAAAATAGTGTGCATTACGATCAAATTCATCATCAGAGTCCACTTCATCGTCGGGGTAATCAGCAGAGTAGTGATTTTCGGCTAAAAGATGTTAGTCGATAAACACTCAAAAAATCAAGCTGAACCAGCTAACCATTTTCATCTTCTTCAATATCTTCCTCCTCTTCATCTTCCTCCGCTTGTTCGTTATAGAACTCATCGATATCGGGTTGTGAGTCGAGAACCAACAGGCCATAATTAGCCTCAACATCAGTTACCAATTCATTAGCAGGCATACGGATATACGTGTCGATAACGTATTCAGAATCATCATCCATGTCGACATCCATGATTTGATTGTCATCATGGGTAGTCAGAGATTCTGATAGCTGGGCTTTCTCTGGGTGTCTCTCATGGTATCTGAGCGCTGGCTTCTTTGGTTTGAATCTGGAGGCTTTAGCTTGAGCAGCTTCCGATTGAGCTAGACTACGCCCGATTTCTTGCAAGGTGAACGCTTGCATCTCCTCCGCAAGCTTCTCGGAGTTGACATCCCACGGCGTTAGTGCGCCGGAAGGTAAGCGGACATTCCTACTGGGCAAGGAGGAGAACTGAGAGGTCTGCTTGGTCACCGGCTTGAGCCCTGTTCTGGCAGCTTGACCGGGCTTCTTCAGTGGACGTGGTGGCTCATCCGCGTGCACTACTGGCCGTGCAAGACTACCAGAGGGCGGAGTTGAGGAACCCGAAGACTTGGGACATTTGATAGCCCGCCGCTCACTGAAGACTAGGAGTCGCTTTGGAGCATTTCCATTTGCAGAGCCTGATTGATTTATGTTTGCGGCGCTCCGTGAGATGTGAAAACGTCTCAGCTCCGTTCTAGAATCTACGGCATGCGGGCTGTTTGTTGGTGTTTCCTGTGAAGCGAAACCCATTGGTCGTTGAGAGACACCATTATGACCTTCATCACTCGCGCCCCCTGTTTTTCTAGAGTGGATGGTTTCTGGCTGTGACGCGATTGAAGGGGCACTTCCAACTCGAGACAGCTGCTTGATGCGTCGAACTGCGGTGGGAAGTGAGATTTGTTGGGAGTCGTGGGTTGCAAGCTGTCTGGAAAAGACGAAGTCAGTCGCTCGTCTCTGCCGCTTGCCGGTTGATTCCTGAACACCTAGGACATATCAATCAGCTGAATTGCATCAAGGCATTCATGTTGCCGAGTGATTGGAAGAGTTACGAAGAAATTCGACTGGTTCGTCGGTCCTCTTCCGCTTGATGTGCACAGTGACAGGAGGGACCGACATAATGTATTGTCGAACTGGGCAAGAATGCTCAGTGCTGTGAGATGTATGGTGGGCAGTTCTGCAATTGCTGGCGCGGGCAGAATGATTACCGTGGGAGAGCGGAAGGGAGATATTGAGGTGGAAAGTTGAAGTAGAAGAGGAGGGCAGGGGAGCTACTTCTAGTAGTAGCAGCTTGAACCTGCACGTCCGAAACTAAAAATTATATTTAAGCCTGAGAAATCAGGTGTATAAAATTTAATATGATGCGATGCTGACTAAGCGATCCGATAACGATAAGGGATGTTATCTCTCGCCAATTGTTGGTTAGCTTCATCCCGTAATGAGGATACTTTTTTGTATATACATTATTGTTTAGATATATATCGTATCCTGTTGACCATTATGTGTACATGAATTATTACATCCATACGTCACCGCATCATCAATATTCCGCTGGCTCAGCAGGAGCTCTTCTCCGGATGATATGATGGCCCTTTACGTGCTTTATGGTGACTAGTTCGTGTGGCTTGGGCTGCCGGATCTTCCCTCGTAGTAGTAAAGAAGTAAAGTGTGGCTAGTGGCTAAAAGTGGATGCAATCCTACATGCTGATTGGTGATAGAGCTCAGACTGGCTTTTCTTCCCCGCGGCGGGAACACACGGGGATGTGCTTAATGGCCCTTTTCAACATAACGCCATATAAAATTAATAATCCCTGATGACATATGACGATGAGGGGAAAACCTGGTTGCATTGCGTAAAGATTAAAAGATACACACACACTCTCTCTCACACATACACCTGCAAGGCAAAACCTAGGCTGTTGCACGTGCTTGCTTCCCCCTGCTGAGATAATAATCCTTTTCCTAAAACCTCTTTTCGTTACTCAATGCTCTCTTGCTGGTGAATCATTATACAACTATCATCCTCCTTATCTTCATCGCCATCTTCATCCCTCAACCTCATCTTTCGTCCTCCTCCCCGTCAACTACAACCCACCCGCGGGATTTCCTGTACCTCTCTCTCTCTGTCTGTCTCTAATGAAGCGTCGTCATCGATGCGATATCTGATTCGACAATTGAATTCCGATCCTCTATCCCGAAGCCCAAGCCCCCAACCACCATTAATTAGACTTAACGCTACAGCACAGTACTTATCACAGCTTTTGATCCAGGCCGGCCTTGTTTCTGTACCGCAAGGATTACAGCCTCGTCAGCCGTGCCGCTTCTGAAGCAACCGTAAACCCAGATACCTGTGCCGGCTCTCGCGCTTGATTCCATTCGTTTGGTTTGGTTTCACCTTGCCAGGATAGAGCATATACGATCTTCCCTCATTGGTGCTCGCCGATGAACTTGTCACCCAGCTGCCTCGAGCTTCAATTTCAATCTCAATTCGAAGAACTCGGTCCCCCATCACTGCGATTGAAAGCAGTCGTCTGGTCAGCCCGAAGGTAAGTCGGGGACGAACAAAGGCATACTGAGAAGCGACAGTAATATCTCACGATTTCAGATCTTACAACTGAGCTTACTTCAAGACCATCCTCCCTTGCTTGCCAACGCTTTTGTCTGAATCGCCTACCACTTCGCTTCTTCCTGCTCATCTACATTCAGTCAACTAACCGCGAAATAGTGATTCGCGGGTTGCGCTTTCCGCTTCGGCAACGACTGTTCTTCAGCAATCAATTCCTCGACAACACCAAACACTACTTATTGTGCATTTCCTCCAAAGGTCGAGCCAACCTTGGTTAAACGGAGCTGGTCAAGGACAAGAACCACCCACCAGCCATCACCATGGCTCTTCCATCCAAGATCACCATCCGTTACGTAAAGCCCGGCACTCAACCCCCCATCTACCTGGCAGGTTCCTTCTCCAATCCGCCATGGATTCCTCTTCCCATGGAATACACAACAGATGACCATAACGAGCATGTTTTTCATAAAGAAGTCAATGTGGAGGAAGGCCAAGACTACCAATATAAATTCCGTGTGGGTGAAGGCGATTGGTGGCTGCTAGATGAGGAGTCTCCAACAGGTAGGCGTACAATTGTCTCTCCATCTCAATGATGTTGGGTTCATCTTTGCTGGTGGCTGAAACTCTACGTCGTTTGTACACTGCTAATAGTCTATGTCTCTGCAGTTACCGACGATATTGGAAATCGAAATAATCTCCTTAGCGTCCCAGTCCATAACAAAGAGAACACCAAGCCTGAGGTTATTCCACACCCTTCTGCTGCCAGTATATCTCAGTTTCAAGCCTCGCATGTCGTGGACAAGGAGGAATCAAACGATCCGCATATCGGGCCACTTTCTGAAAGCGCCACAACAACTCCAACACCCGCACACAAGCACAATACAACAGAATTAGTGGAAACCTCTGTAAGAAAGGAAAAGGGAGGGGATCAGATATCTCCTCCAATTTTAGTAGTCGAGAAGGTGGATGCCGCCCCTGTCCATGGTGATGATTTTGGTCCGGATGCGACCGCCAGCCAAAAGCGGGCTCATGATATGAGAGCGGAGGATGCAGAACCAGATTATGTCGTTGTCAAGCCTGACGATGGCCTCCCGGATGTTTCCAAAGAAACTAATGGACTATCAGAAGCAGTTCAGACTTTCGACCGGGATGCACTTAAATCAGAGAATCTAGAGACAAAGGCTGAAGGAGGTCCCTCTAGAAATTCATCCTCAACTCCAATTACAGTAGTAGCCGAGACTGCAGCAGAAGTCGCCGAATCAGCTGCCAATCTTGACCGAGACCGCGATGTCGCCACTCCAGAGATCACCGATGAAGAAGCTGGACGGATAGGTTTCCGACGAATGTCATCAACTCCAATACCGGAAGTGGCGAATACCGCAGCGGAAGTTGCTGATGTTGCAGCTAAACTCGACAAAGACGGGGTCAGTTTTTTATCTTCATATCCTCTCAGCAATGTCTGGCTAACTTTGTATTTAGTTCAAGGTGGAAGTGCCTCCCAGTTTCAATGACTATGAGGAAACTCCATCCGGCAAAGCTACGCCCCGGGAGGAGTTAGTGCCTCTTTTCTCCCACGAGTGCATGAGTCCGCCCGACGAGGATGATGTAACGCCACTTCCACCTCAAGTTCATGATTACACGAAAGCCCCCCAATCCCCGTACGAAGAAGCAGTTTACGACCCAAACGATCCTAATATTGAGGAGTTCCCTACGGATCGTAAGTCCATAATGGAGCAGCTGAGAAAGACGTCGAGAAGCTTAAAGGAAGACGAGGTCCATGTTGAATTAGAAGCACCATCTCCAGTCATAGGTCCAAACCACCGGCATGAAAATCACAATTTACCAGTTCCATCTCCTCATATTCTGGCTGAAACAGACGAGCATTCCCCATCTCTCGGGCCTATCCAGGAGGAGGGTCAGGATTATAGAGATGAGCCTCTTGTATCTCTACCAAACGCAATACTTCAACCCAAGCCCAACTTTGAAGGAGCTAGCAAAGGGGACCAAGAGCAAAATCCAAACACCAATTCGTCTCTCTCGGAAGAGGAAGAGGCGGTGCAACAGAGTGCTGCACTGGAATCCCCTCCAACGAGGACACCCATGCAGGATAGTCATATCACACCTGGGCCCGTTATGTTACCCGATACACCGTTCAGTCAAGATGATAACAAAAGGTTGGGCGAGGGCGACGAACCACAGCACAAGATCGAGACACACCAGAATAGCCCCGATATTGTAGTCTCACCGGCTACATCGGACCCGAATCCCGTTCTTGAAGCCATTAAAAACCCCAGCAAGCCTGTCGACAGTGCGGAGGCAAGTGCTATTGAGGTACAGAACGATCGAGGGAATTTGAAACAGCGGAAAGACGTACCAAACCCTACAGAACGACCACCCACTCCATTATCAACCCGATCACACAACATAAAGTCGGACAACTTCTTGAGGAACTTCTTCAAAATTGTATTTGTTGAGTGGATTGGAGGGTTTATCACACGACTATGTGGGGGACGGCGTCACACGTAAGGAACTTTCGCATTGTTTCAGGCCCTGGGTCGTTTTCTGTCAGAAGTGATGTCTTACCCCCTCATATCATGCTGATAGCGTCATCGTATAGCCTACTTGCCCTCGTAGCAGCACTTGTTCTCATCATTGCACCTGCTTTGTACCTTCGTGTATGACTTAATGTCATAAAATGCAGTACACCATTCCGCCTAAAAAACCAGGCCAGTCACTTACACTACCACATGCGTAGGTAGTGCCCGACAGTCTTCGCACCTATACCCTTTCCCTCTACCGTATTGTCGAGCTTGTGGGAGGAGTTGGGAGACCCGCCTATGACTCTGTATATTAGAAGCTTTTGCATCACGCAAAATGAAATAATGAGTTATGATGCCCTTTAGGTCTCGAAATTTCACTTATTCTAAATCTTCATATGGTTTGAACAAGATTTCAAATTTCTGATAGTACATTTGTATTATGCCTTTGTAAAGATTAAAGAGTCATGCTAAACACTCATAGACAGTGGTCGCTTCGTTAGATATGGCTCTCATTCAGCCATCATCACAACCAGCCCCACCTCCTCTCCAAGCCATCCGCTCCAAGGCGCTTCTAATTCGCCAAACAATAAGGGATATTGCCAATGAGACCACAATGGGTGCTAGCCGGACAATCCCCGATCTTCAAGAGCCCCAGGGTGCCATCGCCCTTGTAGCCGCATTGTTCCTGTTCCGCAGCATCAGCATCAGCATACCCAATTCTTTTTTTTTGGGGGGGGGGGGGGCTGCGCGCCCAATTAGCGGAGAGGAGGAAGAAGAAAAAGAAGAAGAAAAAGGGAAAAGAGAACTTACGATGCCGTTGAAGGATGTAGCGCAGAAGTAGGCCCCGTTGAATGTGCATGTTCCGGCCGAGTCTAATGGGGTTGGCGCGCCGAGGGTAGAGGGGAGGGCGAGGAGGGTTGTGAGGAGGATGGTTAAGGCTGAGGTATACATATTTTTTAGGTGTTTTGCGTAGTTATTGGTTTGATTTTGCCTTTGAAGGGTTGCTTTTTTATCTTTGTCTCTGACTTGCGATATAAGATGGTTTGTTTGTTGTTGCTGTGATGGAGCAAAGAAAAGAGAGAGAGAGAGAGAGGGACAGGTAATAGTAGACTTTTATACCTTTTTCCTTCCGGTCATCATGATGAGGCTGCTTCATATCCTGTCTGCCCAGCTCCTCGTATAAGCCTTCTTCTAATACAGAAGCCACAACATCTAGCTTCAGCATCAAGCTCGAGGCATCCGCGCACGCGCGACGCGCAGCTCTCACTTCACGAACTCTTCTGTGTGGCGCATGTCATGAAAGTGAGACGAGGGGAAAGCATGCTCGCATTTTTAGTCTCGTAAAGAAAGAAAACATGCCCATTCGGCCAAGCTGCGTCCAGAAATCCGGATCTGAGAGAAGGGCTTAGTCATGAGATGCTCTGCCGTGTGACGCGGATTCAGCCCTAGCTGCACGACATAGCCTCGAGCTGGAACGCCCTCTCGCTGAAACCGCACAAATGATAAGCTTTTCCCCATAATTCGCCGTTTTTTGACGGGCGTCGTAGGGCGAAATGGGTGTGTAGTCTATTTTGAGATACGATCTAGAGGAAGATAGAAAGTTGGTTTCGTACGTGGTGTTTTTGATGCTTGCTCCAAATTGTAGAGTGCCTGAGGCGATGGCTTTTAGGGAGTCTCTTCAGGGGGCTGATGGCCGTTAGCGAGCCTGAGAAGTCCATGCCAAGATATATCATGTGATCAATGCTTGGCTTCTGGCATGTCTTGGAATTTACACCATTAAACTTTCGGAATCTATCTCTCTAAGATGTTGCCTCCATGTTCAGCCCTCTTGCTCCACGTGAGCGAATGGCCTCGCACGAGTTACCTATTCCGCTCATGCCTCAGGCTATAGCAGCAAAGAATGGGGGCTTAATAATGTATCAACCACTACTGTAAGGCGTGATTTATATGCAGTTGCACGTTATCTCTCGTCGGACATAATCGAATGATCACGCCGAATATAAGGTATAACTGCTTGCCATGCCTCCCGAGATGTATCCAATCCCAATCCTCCCGACTTCTTGCTACCAATCTAGAAAGGAACCTTCAGAATGCCTGTAGAATTCATCTCTCTCACCCCAGCCAATGCTTCCACCGAGCTGGTCCCCATCCCAGACGCAACAGTTGACCCAGAGTATTTGGCACGCTATGCTCGAACTCTAGATGACTACGAGTTCAATTATACCCTCGTCCCTTATGATTCTAGCTACTATGATCCGTGGACGATCGGAGCAACCATCGCGTCACATACCAAGAATCTAAAGGTCATCATCGCCGTCCGCCCCAACACTTTATATCCCACCGTTGCCGCAAAGGCCCTGGCAACCCTGGACCAGCTCTCCAAAGGCCGCGCCGTGGTTCACTTCATCGCCGGCGGCCAGGATGTTGAGCAAGCACGTGAAGGTGATTTCCTGAATAAGGAACAGCGCTACGAACGACTAGAAGAATATATCAAGATCCTTCGGCGGGCCTGGCAATCCGCCGACCCGTTCGACTGGGACGGCAAGTACTTCCAATTCAAGCAGTTCTCGAACCGGGTGCGTCCCGTGAACGGCACCATCCCCGTTTCTGTCGGCGGGAGCTCAGACGAGGCGTACCGGATTGGTGGGAGCCTGGCGGACATCTTTGGGCTCTGGGGTGAGCCGCTCAAGGAGACCAAGGAGCAGATAGATCGGATTTATGCGGAGGCGGCGAAGGCTGGACGACCTGAAGGCGATCGGCCGCGGATCTGGGTCACGTTCCGGCCGATTGTGGCAGAGACCGATGAGCTTGCTTGGGAGAAGGCACACCGGACGCTCGAGGCGCTAAAGGCAAACCGTGCTCGTGGCCAGACCGCCTGGGGGACGCTGAACAAGGCGCAGCCAAAGCCGCAGAATGTCGGCTCGCAGCGTCTTCTTGAGATTGCCGCGCGAGGTGAGATCCAGGATAAGGCGCTCTGGTACCCGACTGTCACGGCGACCAATGCGCGGGGAGCAAGCACGGCTCTAGTCGGGAGCTACGAGACGGTCGCCGACAGCCTGTTGGCGTATGTGGATCTCGGTGCTGAGCTAATCAGCATTCGTGGGTATGATAACTTCAACGATGTGGTTGACTATGGGAGGTATATCCTGCCGCTGGTCAGGCAAGGTCTGAAAGAGCGGGTGGAGCAGGCGAACGGGCAGAAGAAGCGGAAGTTTGATGGCGAGCATGTAGCTAATGGGGCTGCTGCCGGAACGATCTCTGAATCTGGGGTGTCGAATTAGGCGGTGTTGTAATGGGCTGGAATGAGCAGGGCGTTGGTGCCCATGGACGTGGCCAATGAAACCAAAGAGATCAGATGAAATATCATCATCAATCAGATAGCTTATGTAGCACCGGCGTTGAACCTCTGTACTTACATACGTTCTCATCAACAATGAACAATTTTTCCTACCAAAAGAAGATTGCAACAGCCTTATTCCAGGATTTCCTTGCCTTATTCAGTAAACCAATTTCCCCAACCTACCCATCTATATAATATAGTAACTTCTCCCGGAAAATCCGTTACTGTCACATGATGTCCACCAGTTTTCCTGGTTAAATGATACCCTATTAAAAATGTCTGAACTGTCCAAGCCCTCGACGGCACGTCGGGGCGAGGTAAAACCTCGAGGTCTTTCCTTCGAGCCTGCGAGAAGGCTGAACCTCGTCTCAAACACCTAAAAATAAAAGCCACCCCTCCTATCCCATTCTACACCAACGAAAACCGCGCCTCGAAACAAAAACCACAGAACCCAAGAAAGATCCCACTCACACCCAGACAAAACCACAAACACGCCATCAACCACACCAACACAGCAGGCAGCACACCTCAAGCACGCCACAAACAAAAAAAAACGAACACTTACAACCCGCCTGATTGGCCTAACGCGCATATCTTACACATTTGTCGCACATCGCATCGAGGGACGCTGCATAAGAGGCAAAAAAGCCTCAAGGGCTGTGATTGGCCCAAAATGAACTTTTCAACCTTTTTGTTGCACGTCTGTGAACGGGGACACGACCGAGCACGAGCGCGAGCTTTCTGATTGATGATCATAATTTCATTCACCTGTGGAAGGGGGAGAAGAAGAAGGAGAAGGGAGCCGTGATTGGTTGGTTGGGTGGGTGGGTGGAAAAATGGTGGGTTTGTTGCGCGTCTGCGATAGAATCAATTTACGATCTGCAACAAAAACGATAGATGTGGTGGTAGGTGTGATTGGTTGGAGAGGAGATGAACGAGATGTCACGTGTCGGCCCTTTTTTTTTTTTTTTTTTTTTTGGAGTCTTCCCACCTTTGAAAGTGAGATTTGAGAGGATTGCTTGGGTTGAAGGGGCCACATGCTCGTTTTATTCTCAGGGGAACAGGTATGTTGATTTTATGGGTATTCGGACTGGAAATGTGAGGTGACAAATCGTGTTAAAATACAAGAGATGTAACCTATTGAGAACTGAACTGTGCGTTTGTGTGTAAGTACCTCTTTCTGGGATTTGAATTACGAGGTGGGGTATTATAGTTGACTTTGTTACAATATATCGGAGTATCTACTTCCTTATCTTTAGTTTCTGCCCACTTTTGCAGTTTCTTTGCGCCATCAAACTTAGCCAAGTTGACGGGAAGGTCCCCATGAACAGTCACTTTCAATCTACAGTGTAGTTTAGATCGGTGAAGGTAGTTCAGAAAAAGTTTGCTAGACAAAGGAATATAAGAGAGCCTTCTGTCTTGAGGCATATGATATATCTGCAATACTCTACTAGTCGTGCACACTTTTTCACTCTATTGAAGTCTGTTTCGAGACGGTGAGAGCACATGTGAGTATTCACCGCCGGGCACTTCTATTGCAAGGCTCGGAGAACTACTAAGCAGCCTTCAACCCTTTTTATTTTCGTTCATAGAAGATGATGGATTACTGTCAAAACAAGATGTCGGTGTGCCCGATCCGATGAGAAGTAAGCCACACACACGGCCCAGCCGGTTAAATGTTAATCCGAGAAACGGTCTCAACCGAGAAGGCAGGTGAGAGACCAGTGCCGGTGGGGGGGGGATATTGAGCATGGGATCAACGGGGTAGCCGTGATGGGCACGATTGATATTCTGTTACTGTTATGATGTATCCCATGGTTATGACTAAGTTGAAAAGAAGGAAGAAGAAGAAGGAAAGGAAGAAAAAAGAAAAAGGGCCGACCAAGCACGGATTTCAATCTCCATAAAAAGTAAAAGCAGAGACCAAGGTAAAATAAAAATAAAAATAGGTATTGACGTTGTGATATAGGTGATGGTCTGGAACAATATAGTTTTAAGTTTAGTCAACAAAGTCGGCACTAGCGGCCGCTAGCGCCATCGCCCGGGTGGATGTTCGCAGGCAGATCTAAAGCAAAATCCAAATCTGAAAAAGGTTAAACCCTAATAAACGATTTCACCCAAAATCTAACTTTCAATCTATCTAACCTTGGCAGCGATATGCCCACATCTTAAGCATCGTTTCCTACCGTTCATTCCCGATTCATTCTGCAAACTTCGGCAGCAATGGACGAATCCACCCGCCTAGTTGCAGATCTGCAGCGCAAACTCGCCGAGCTGGACCATAAGGTCTACCAATATCGTTCCGACATGGTCGAAGAATTTCAGAAATATGCCAACGACCTGCTCCATGATATCCCTCAAGATATATCCAGCAATGTTTCTTCCACCATCGCCTCCAAATTTAGCAGCTATAGCCACCTTTATCCGCCCACAAATGCGATTGACTCATCTGTCAATTCAGGCACCAGCAGGGTCCCAGTCGCAGACAAGGTCAATGCTGGAGGCGCGACGATTGATCCCGTCCAAGCATCGCGACGCTTCAGCAACGATAGTGAACTCTTCAGCCGCAGCCCTCATGCGCGAGAGGCTGAGTTTAGAGGACTCTTTACCCCCAGCTTCTTACCACTCTTAGACAGCTCCAGTCGTCACAACCGCGCAGCTATTCAGGATATGGTGTCGCCAGCAATTGATAAAGGGAAGGGCAAGGAAATGGACACGGTGGAGGAACATGTAGGGGTCGATGCTGGCACTAGCATTATACGATCTCTAGCAGCATCACCAGAGATCTCACGGCCAAGAAAACCCGTCAGAAAGAACACAGATGAAGTTTCCATCCTCTCCGATACCTCCGACTACCCTTTAAGGAGCGCTCTCCGAACATCTTCCAACTCCTCCGCTCATAGCCCGGGTCTGCCTCGTCGAGTTCGGTTCGAAGTGCATGGTGGAGAAGTACTTCCTGGAGAATCCGACCCTAAATTTGAGGCGACCACAGCTGAGAATGGCATTCTCATGACGGAAGATGGATTTGCTGATAATGATGGGGATGCTGGATCTTTTACCTTTGGCAGCGGCGAGGACTCGCCTCCGCCAAAGAAAAAACTATCTGCTTCTGAAAAGCTACGAGCTCTATCAAGGAAACCACTAGAGGATGATACGACGTGGACCACGGTGACACCGCCTCCCGAGGAACTGATTCCAGAGGACATTGATGAAGACGGAGATGGCAACCACGCCAACTTCGGCCACATTGAAAAGGTGCAACCAGCACCAATAGCCAAGACGTCGTTTCCGGGAAACTATTTGGAAGATCAAACTTTCGAGCCAGAGCCTGAGCCAGAGCCAGAATATGAGTCCGAGACTGAAGAAGAAATCATGATTGCGCCTAAGCGCAAATATGCCTCTCCAGCCGCAAGCATGGCCCCCTCGCCATCAGCAAGCAATTTTATGAAGCCTCCTACAATACCCCAAAGCGCAGGACGACCCGTCAAGACTGAGCCTACCGCAATCGAGACAGGCATCAAGGGAACTGAGTCCGCTCAAGCTAAGGTCAAAACTGTGGTTCCAGGGGACTCCAAGACCGTCGAAGAGAAATATTTAGGTGATCTGCCCTTTGATTTTGATGAGAACGATGGAGATTTTGAGTTCCCATTGAAGAAGAATGAGGTTTTAGTGAGCGAGATGCAGGAGGAACCAGAGTCCGAGCCCGAGACCGAGTCTGTCACTTCACACGATACTAGTGGTGGTGTTGCGCTTTCAGCCTATTCTCAGTCACCTGCCCGTCACATCTTATCGCGCTCTGCACAGGCACGAAGTCAACCCGAGTCCGACGCCCCCATCTCCAGAAGCAAAAAAGTCAACGTATGGCATGGGATCTTCCCTGACCCAGTTATTGACCCAGAAATCTTGAAGGAGGTGGAGAAGATGGGCAACGTACACTCCTTTGTTGGTAGCATACACGACCGGACAGGTTTTGAGGAAGCTGATATCCAGTCTTTCAAAGAAAGCTTTCGCGGTGGAGGCAGTTTCCGAGGTGAGCCGAAGAGTTTGACAGAGCGTATGATCATGGAGGAGCTGTTGGAACGGGATGAGGGCAATGAGAAACTGAAATCAGTTACTCAAGTTAAAGGAACTGTGGGCGAGAAGGGCGGGGGCAAGGGACGTGCGACCAAAAGGGGCGAGCACAAAGGAAAGGACAAGGAAAGTGCTTGATCGCATGTAAAAAGCACGAGAGATCAGGTTCTGTACATAGTAGCTATCACAATGGGCATCGGCATGAGGCATAGATTTATAGCATAGTTAGCAGGCAAATGCATGCTTTCCACTTTTTCTTGTTTGTGATCTGTCGCAAATGTATGAAGTGTTCTAATACATTCAACTCAACACGAAGCTCTCTTTTCTGTTCTCAAGCTTCAAGGATATGTGAATGGTTCGCAAGCTGTGAGGCATATAAGTCAAGCGTTAATTTTCATCTCCATACTAATTGATAGCATTTTCCAATGTGCTGTTCATCGTCAAACATCAAACATATCAACTTGCCAAATTCCAGTATCATTCCAAGTCATAAGGTTGCATAGCAAATAGACATCCTACGATATTCCGCATGTTATATCTGAGATGAGCCAAAACTGGCCCCAGAAAAACAACAGTAAATCCAAGTATCGCCACCATTTCATGGCCTTCCACCACAACCCCATCAATACATCCCCCCGGGATATGGTACATCGGTATCCTCACCCACCTCCTCCAAACAATCCAGATACTGAATCCAGCCCTTCTCATGCCACTCCCTGAGATCGAGGCCCTCCTGGCGCGCATCGAGCGTTGTGGCGTTGACGCTCAGGTAACAGCGTAAGCCACTGGATTCCTGCCAGTTGTCGCCGGAGAGGCAAAGAGAGGGGGCCCAGATTTTCTGCTCGTGCGTAGCAGGCGCGGGCGCCGCTGTTGAGGCGGTGGAGGTGGAGGAGGTTGAAGGGTCGGGGATGGCGCGTGTGGTGATGTGGCCTTCGCCCATGAAGGAGAAGCAGCGCACGCCGCAGCGGGAGCAAAAATACCAGTGGGTCTGGCCTTCGAAGCATTTGTAATCGAGGAGGCCGCCTGGTGCTGCGAGTTTGTCAGGATTGACTGCTCTTCATAGATATCCTCTAGAGCCGTAACAAAGAAGCACAGCACGAGCTGCCCCATGTTGTTCTTTCCCATCCGCTCATTCAAGGACAGTGCTTACAGCCAATCTTAATCCCGCCAACCGCGATCCCCTCTCCCTTCACCACCCCATCTTGACCTGCATCCTTAGCAATAGGACTCAGCAACGCAAAGTCTTCCGTAGCCTGCGGGACTCGGATATGAAAAATGCCCATCTTCTGACAGGTCGTACAGTTGCATTTGTAGATCCTGACTGAGGACGATGGAGAAGGGGCCGGGATGGTGGGAGGTAAAGCGAGGTAGATGACGTATTTGGTGAGGCCGCAGTGGCAAGAGCCGGTGTAGGGCCTGCGGGTGGAAGCAGTGGTGGACATTCTGGAGGGAATTGCCGGAGGGATTTAGTTGGAGTTGGGAGACGAATTTATATTGTGTGAGGGGAAAGTGGGGTGAGGGGATGAGATGGGTAATTTTGTGAAGCTATACTTCTTATATTTGAACGCCCTGTCAGATACACTCGAGTGAGCTGTCGAGCTTGATTGTGGTCAGAAGAAGGGCGTAGGAGCCTAGCAACGACGATGTGTATGAAAAGTATAAGATATCAAACCCACCACTGCAATCAGGATTTACATGTGTCACTCAAACGTAACATTCATCCGGAGTAGGATGTTCGTCGCGTATTCAATAAGATGGCGTCGAATCGGAAAGACATCCATCCGCTCTTTGAGGATGGTGATACGCGTGATCCCGTGACTACTCTACAGGTGGGCGATATTGTGGAGACCCGTCCCAGAATTTAGCGAAGAAGAGGAAAGGCGCTACTTGTTGCATGTTCTGTTTGTCTAACAAAGCCTTCCACATCCACATACATGATCGGATAGTTCGAGAATCGGATAGTTCGAGAATCGTAATTGCCGCTCGAACTGAATTATAGAAGCCGTGCTTATCTTGACCGCCTGCTGCATAGGGACATAACATCACTTATTTTCTGTGCCGCTGTGGATTCCATGAACTGTCCTGTGGCATACGAAGTAGACAGTTCCAAAATGCAGTTGGCAGATCCTTCAACTCTTTTTAGGTTCTACATCTTCTACCCAACTATCCATCTCCTCTGGGACTTCCAGTAATCTTTTCCACATATATTCCGTAACTCCCAAATATCTTTTTATATTATCCAATCCCTGAATATTCACTTTACCAGAACTATCAAACAGTTCAACTTCTCCAAATCTTACCACTTTTGGAGAAAAAGGGTTCAGTGCTGATGCACAGCGATTAAGCCAGGCAATCACATCAAACATCAAAACGGCTCCTCTTCCTCTAATGACGCATTTACCATGACGATTATGCGAACTTTGTGTCCAGATAGAAATTCCATCTTCATAGCTGAAGTCAACCCTGAGTCCCATTCTAGGATTGAGATCTATGTTAAAGGTTCGAACTACCGCTTCTATGTTCATCTGAGTATACGTTGATTCATAAGAATGCTCATCAAGATGATGTTTGACTAGACGCTTGACCGCAGCCGACGTAGAACGAGAATAGTCAACAGGGACAGCCTCGCGACAGCAGGGTCTAACAAGGTTGCGGGTTGCAAAAATTTTATCACTGGGGTTCTGGCACGTTGCCATATAAAAATCTAATATGAGGTCCAGCGCATATTTTGAGGTTGTATTCATTTTTTCCATCTGCAAAAGCTTGAATGGCAACGACGCCATAACATAATTGTAGACTTCCCCATGGTATAATGGCTGGCTGTTATAAATGCAGCAAAGTTCATCCCATCTGATGACTAGAGGGCCACACCGGATAGACTTTTTCGAAGCCAGAACGACTTCCTGCATGATCCAAGCTCTGTACCAATATGAACGAAGCAACAGAGCATAAACTCCCATCATCGTCCTATCAGACCAAAACTGTGATGGAATCTTTTTGGAATCGATGTTGTCGTCGGTATCTAGCTCATGGAGCCGACGAATCAATCTGAAAGTCTCAGCATCCGAAGGGAAATTATCGCCTAAATCTTCATGTTCTCTCCCAAGCCAGATAACAACATTTGCCGCCTGCCGATAGATATCTCCCATGAATTGAACTTGGTGATTCCTCTCCTTGATGCTACTCTGATTAATGCATAAAGCATCAATCCAAATGGTCCTGGTCGTCTCTTCCCTCAAATAATGCAAAGCCCACCAAAGATTCTCACGAACTTGTCGAACCTCCCCATTGATACGAACCGAGAACGAGGCACCAGGTCCATTTTTGGGTCCCCACTCGTATGATAAGGCTTCATAAACTGGATTTTCAGAAAGATTGGCCAGCACAAGCTCCCCTTCAATCAGGTCTTCAGTGGGCGAGGCATGCGCTTTCAATTGATGAGACGAGGAAGGAAACAGTTTAAACAGACGGATTTGGAATTTGGAGCGGTCCAGAGAATTATAGAATGAGGCTGAAGCACGCTTCCGCATAGCGTTGTTCTGCTTGCAGAGACTCCGTATTGAAAGGAGGCGCGGGCAGGAAAGCTATGCAGTATCTCTGGCTCTTGCGCACCGCTGTGCTGTGCATTAAACCAATGTCAAATATTCCTCAAAATAAAAGGACTATTGAAAGAGCGAAACGAATAATGACATTGTGTGAGGCTAGACAATAACTTTGTAGTCGCACCGGTGGGCATCGAGCACAGCCTCATTTGTGTCACGTATTTACTGTTGCACCATAGGCTTGGCATTATCAACTTGGCGACCATCTATCTAGCCAACATCACAAGTTGTAGAGGGTCTCAAAGCTGAATCAAGATGAGAATAGGAGGCTTTACTAAATATGATGAAAGAATGACAATTCCGACGTCCGTGCCTTTTTATAACGGTTGGATGACCTTGTATAAGATCGCACGAAACAACAATAGTCAACGCTGACTTCACAATAGTAGTAGTACTTTAGTCTGTCTAAATTTCCTCCTCTGTGGGCGCAAAGCAATAAATAGTTTTAAATAGATTAAATTTAACATTGGCTATAATTTTAGTTTATTGGGATTTTTGGAGGTTAGATCCGGAATGGTAGAAGTAAAATACGTTGAGGATCAAGGGCGAGCCTCTGGCCCATTCATGCAGCAAAATCAAGATCTCGATGTAAGACTGGATATACTTCATCGGCGATAACTCCCTAAAGCCTGCTTTTCCACATGTCCAATAGCAGCCAGAGCCATAGCGAAGCCACTGGGCCAGATTGTCCCACTTCTCATGACCTGGGTTAGTACTCTTAGCGCTCCTCATTTGGAATCCTTATATTTTTAAGCCAATTAAAACTTCCGTACATCAGCTAACTTCGGCTTGGTGCTATTCTTAGTATTACAGAGCGTATAGCATCGTATTAGATTTTTATATTAACACTACGTATTTTATAGAAATCTTATACTAATAGTAGCGTAGTATCAAAAAGTCGATACCATACGTACTAACGCGCCGTATGCCAAGATACCGCAATACTCTCACTTTCACTGGTGATAGTGCCTCTATTTTAATAAATACTCCCCCTCGACCTTCACAGGCCCCCGGATATTATGATGGCCGCAGCTCTTCAGGCACTATTTATTGTCCTCGTATTCTTTCGTAAACCACTTGTGCTGTAGAACGCTCCGAATATCAATCCGCTCACTGGGTTGATACTTGAGCATTCTCCCAAGCAAGTCTGCCAGGTCATCAACTTCCTCCTGGCACAGGATCCCGCCTTTCTTGTTAGACGAATCATTCCATGAATCCGCTTCACCAATCTCTTTTAAGTTGGCTTCTATTGTAACTCTATCCAGCATTCCGTCTCCCACTGGTTTCCCATCCCTATCAAAAAAGTCTTCTCTGCAGGTCCACTTACTCCACCAAGGGTCTGGCATTTTTCCCAGAATCGTCACAATCTGTTGGGCTACCTCTTCTTCGTACCCGCCCATGAATGTCTCGAAAAGCTGATACCCGGCTCTGATTTCGAAAATGGTGCAAGCCAAAGCCTAAATGTCTGTCTTGATGGATGCTACATGGTCAAAATGGCATTCCGGTGCGCAGTATGACGCTGGCGTACCAAGGCCATTTGTCGGGGGGGTTGAGAAGCGGAATGACTCTCCTAAATCAACAAGGTAGACAAACTTCTCCAGGTGATCGGGAACAAGTGTGGTGTAGTCTGTGGGGCAGATGACTGTCGGCGGAACACCAGGTTCTGTCGTAGGTGTCCCATCGCGGTACAAAACTGCCTCTTCGATGACATCTCCAAGTCTATGTTGTATGTCTTCGTTTGACCACTGCGATATATCCTTCACTTGGAAGAGAAGATTTGAAGGTCTAAAATCTGCTCAAGAATCTTAGCGTCCAACGCACTCTACACATAAGCAAGGTTCGCACCTCCATGGCCTAGACCACTCGAGTGGAGGAAAGCTAATGCCTCAGTAGCCTGCAGCTCAACAGTTCTGGCAGTCGTTCCACTCAGCCTCCTGGCCTTGGACGTCTTCATGACTTGTCTGATGCTAGGTCCAAATACCGGCAGGACTAGGCACAGATGGTGGTCATTTGGCCCGTTGAACCAAAAGTTATCTAATAGGACCGGGATATGCCCCCTGCCAGGTTCTCCAAAAGACGAGGGTTAGCTCAGGATAAGTTGGAATATCTCCAGCTCCTTGTTTCGCTCAGAGGCTTCAGCGGCTGTGATCTTCAAAGCGACGTTTGATCCGGTCAACCGGTCTTCTGCAAGCCAAACTATTGCGAAGCCGCCATAGCCTAGCTTGTGGATGATTTGGTACCTGTCGTTGTGGAATATGTCACCAATCTTTGTGGGGTGAAATCCTCCTGGTCTGTAGAGTTCGCGATCCTCAACTCCATTTAATAGTCCAATATGGAATTTGAGCATTGGCTCCGGCTGGGGTTTGGGCTGAGGATTCGGCTCCACGACTTTTTTTTCCCAAGGAAAGCGCGAGGTAAACGTAGAAAAAGACTTTGACCACGACATCGATATCAGGCTGCCAGGTTGAAACGTGTGAGTCATGGTTGTAGAAGAGCTTGAAAGGGAAGAATAAGAATGACGCAGTGCGGGCTTCGAAGATGTCAAAACTAAGGTTGGCAGAGGTTGTCACACACGCGTTCTGAGGCCCGCACGAGCCACCACCTCCAAGATATGTTTGTGTTAAATGCATGTATATATCCGTACTTCCACAAGTCAACAACGTTTCGCATCCTTCCTTTTACTACTAGCAGCATTCCCTGCCTGTATCATGTATTTTGAACTCTTGCCAGACAAGAATGTATTGTAGGGCGGGCATCACGGTGGCGATTATTTCGCATTTGTAGCTGCTTTCGACTGGCAGGCGCCTTGTCGAAAGGAAGGTTGGCCGCAGACCGACGGGTCACTCTCAGCTCCGCGGCATGGCTTTACATGGTATACACAGCCCCTACTAATGGTATATAGATTAGCTGTCCGGGCCAGAGGCTCAGACAGATGGCCAAGTGAATACAAACGCTATCTAGCGCTGACTAGAGTCCTTGTGCTATTGGACGTTTCTCCACAGTCTATTGATCTCTGAACTAGTGAGGATGGGTTGCTGTGGCTCGAAAGAGAAGGGTGATGGATCCGCACTGACTCCTCACCCAACTGTCCTCCCAGCGCAAGTCCTCTGCAATTGGTAGTTATTGTGATCCGCCCGGGCGAAGATCTATTCAACGCGGAACAAAGGATCAACTCCAGGACCGTTGCCGAGAGGGCGGAGCTATGATAGGATCCAGGAGAGCTGCAATACGGTATATTCCTTAATTTACAAAATAGCAAAATTTACCACTTGCTGACTGCAAGCTATATAGCTCGGTTCCTCATGATACGACAAGAATCACTGGAGTGACATTCTAAACGGACAGACATATCACGGCAGACTTTGGGCAATCAGGGTCTGATATGTGGACCCCGGCTCATGTATACACCACTGGACCACCAAATCCAGACTCGGCATTGCTTCGGCGGGCAGTGGGCCAATCCGGAGGCTTTCCTACCCATTCGCGGTGGCCATCATCGAGGCACTCCCAGAGGCATTCCCGAATATTAAGCATATGCAGCAGAGGGTATTTCAGTCGAGACATATTGTAAACAATTGCTGTGATAGCGGTAGAGATTGACTGTACCACAGAGAAGTGTCAGAATAGTCATGTTTGTTTAGGCGATGCAGGATAGTGCAAGAATGTTATCGAGAAGCTATGTAACCTTTTTGTGGCGATTGTACCATTATTGCGTGCAATTTGGTGACTTAACAAGTAGCAAACTTGACTTTGTAATGTCTCAAGTCTGGAGTCTTCATTACTTCACGTGCCATCCAGCTGCAATATTTATAGTATGGATAATGGTAGTATGGAATTAGGCTTGCGGTTTGCACAGCGTGAAGGGGCACAAAACCTGGCACGTTTAGCAACACAGACCGCAACACTCAGTTTTATTATATAATTTTGTTAATAAAAAATTGAAAAAAGTGCACGGTTACGCACAAACATTTTTTGTAAGTAAAAAATTGACAACTCGCTTGCGGACTACGTTACTGCTATTTATATATATTAACTTGTAAAAAAAAATTCATTTTGAAACCGGCTAACATTTAAGTGCTAACCCGGCGTGCCCCGCCTGAGCCTTTTTACCTTGTATTCCAGGCATCTTTGTATGCGAAAACATGGCCCCGAGCACTATAATCCCTTACTTGACACGTAGTTTATTTATGTGACTATATCATGTGACTACGCCTCCCCGGACACACATGATCTTATCAGTTATATAACTATGTTTAGGTAGCCATCATGTGATAATAGTAAATATACCGGAAAAGGAAAACAGAAATATTTTATTTAAACTTAGTTTGAAAACATAGTATTTAAACATTCCGGGTTTAAACCTTTACACTAGTTTCCATGGCAAAATCAGTTCACCACATAATATTTGGACTTAACAGCCAGCAGCTAATAGTTAGGCTTTAAGCAAAACTATGGTATTTAAAAAATGTATCTACTTTTGGGTAACATATTAAATGCTTACCTTAAAATAAGCTTTTGCATATGCTTGCTGTATATTTTGGCTAGTTTTAATTAGCTAACATTGGTGGCAGTACACGATATTCTCAAACTTGGGCGCAATTCAGCAACGCCACAACCTTGCCGCCTTGGGTATTAGCAGAGACGCCTCCGGATCCTGTTGTCCGAGTAATCGTTCGGTTTAGTTTAGGCTACAGAGACTGTTAAAATCTGGTTTATGGCCTTTCCGTGCGGACGGCTAAAACCGCATTTGAACCCGTGGTTAATTTGGATAATCGGGCTTTTTTTACCTCAAACCGCGGAGGGAACGCTGCGAAGAACGAATACAACGAATCTGAAGGATTGGATGTGACGAGATAGGGTGGTTATAGTGCGGCGCGATACAAGAAAGTAAACAAGTGACACTCTGCTGATGCTGGCTTCATCACGTTTAATTCCCGTAATATGCTGTAATATTATGTTAGAATAGTAGTTAAACCACGACCGCTGTTTCCTTCCTGTTGTCCATTGCTTGCACGCCTGTAATATCTACATCTCAACCCAGGTAACCACCGGTATGTACTTCGTTATATATGGTCTGGACCTTCGTTAACAACCTTTCAACTTGGATGGGTTTTCCTATCAGAGCTGTGGCCTAGCCCATCGACATCTGTACCCTATTGGGCTATTGCTTATAGTTGTTATCTACTTACCGTTGGGTTTTTCGAACCACACTTACGCTTTTAAATCGAAAATTTGAGACTTCAACCTGCAGTCAACATGGTCTTGGCGGATAGTCACCACTCTCTCGATGATGCAGAAAAAGGTCTGTACATCAATACAAAGAGCTTAGCGGTATCAACACCACCCCTCACCCATGCGGACAAGAGGACAACATTACATATCGAGTCTGTTTTGTCTCCTTCGTCACCAACTCACAACGACCATACAAAGTCCTCTAGTGTGCCAGTCCTTACTCTATCGTTGCACGCTGCTTGCCAGCCAACCAATTCTGCAGTCTCTGACACAGCAACCAAGAAGCCAACACAACCAAAAAAAAGAGTTAGTCGGTGGTTGCTCTTTCGGATTTGGTTTAACACGTACCGAAAATTCTTTACATTTGTCACTTCACTCAACTTGGTTGGAATAATAATGGCTTCGATTGGTCGGTTTCCCTACGCAGAGAACCACCTCGGTGCTTTGGTGCTTGGTAATTTACTCTGTGCTGTTCTGATGCGAAACGAGCTGTTCCTGAGGCTGCTATACATAATTGCCATCTATGGCCTGCGAAGTGTATGTCTTTTTTGGGGGGCTATTCACACTTCGGCGCTAATTCATGTTTCAGTGGGCCCCTTTGAGCATTAAGGTGCTAGCTACGTCCATTTTGCAACACGTTGGGGGCATCCATTCAGGATGCGCGCTATCTGGTGCTTGGTAAGACAACTGTGTAACTAAATCACTCACAGGACTAACAGGGTATTTAGCTGGCTAGTTTTCAATATCGTCGGCATTGTACGGCATCGCACTGTTCAGCATGTGGCTGTGATTGTCACTGGAATAATCACAAACTTCCTTGTGATTATTTCCGTTTTGAGTGCCTTCCCATGGGTTCGAAAGTTAGTATTTCATTTTCATTTCAGATATGTCGATAGCTAACTCCGTATTAGCTATCATCATAACATATTTGAGAGACATCATCGCTTTGTCGGATGGTTAGGTTTAGCGGTATGTATATCATAATCCCATCTGGAGACAAGCACTCATATAATAGACCACTTGGGCCTTCGTGATCTTAGGAAATAGTTACGATATAAAACTTGGGGAATGGAGAGCTAATAGCAATTCTTTGCTCAGCGCACAGGAGCTCTGGTTCGCCGGGTTTATGACAGTATTGTATGTTTGAATGCTTTTATTCGGTGACAGGACTCATGTACTATAGTGTCCTTATCCCCTGGTTCACTCTTCGAGAGGTCCAAGTGGAAGTTGAAATTGTGAGTTTTCTTTGGATTTTTGTTGAAATATATTGACTTATAATTTTAGCCATCGCCAAAAGTCGCTATTCTTCGTTTCAACCGCGGAATGCAGCAAGGTCTCTTGGGCAGAATCAGTCGTACTTCAATTATGGAATATCACGCTTTCGGAATCATCAGCGAGAGCCGGGAGTCTCTATATCATTATATGATCTGCGGTGTTCAAGGAGATTTTACAAAAGGTCTTGTTGCTAATCCACCCACAACCGTGTGGACCAGGGAACTGAAGTTTGGTATGCTTTATTTTTTAACCGCCTTAATAACAATCTAATAAGTGATAATAGCCGGCGTTGGCCATGCATCCGCAATGTTTAAAAGGGGAATTCGCATCTGTACCGGGACTGGTATTGGGGCAGCGTTGTCCACCTGCATCCAGAGCCCAAACTGGTACGCCGCCGTCAAACTATTATGTTTTTATTTCATTTCGAGGGGCTTTCTTCTAATATTCTGCTAGGTTCCTCATTTGGATAGGCTCTGATCAAGAAAACACTTTTGGCCCCACAATAACAGGTTTAATCCATAAACACATTGAGCCCGAGAGAATGATTCTCTGGGACTCAAAGGAACGGGGAGGGCGGCCAGATACGATGAAAATTCTCACAGAAACGTGGAAAAACTTTGGAGCTGAGGTAATCTTCATTACCTCTAATATGAAAGGGAATGATGAAATGGTACGAGGTTGCCGTGCAGGTACGTACCTAACTATTCTGATTTACGGCAAATGATTAATCTCGCTGACTTTGTTATGCAGCTGGACTAAACGCATTCGGCACTCTGTGGGACTTCTGATGACCTAAGTTCTTAGACAATGTATCGCTTTCCTATTTTTTTTTTTGTGTTTTGTTTTTTTTTTCTTTTTCCCAAGAGCCAACTAGCATTTACAAAGTAGAGTTGAAAATATTATATGCCGAGTAGAATTTTAGCATAGAGTATACAGGTGGGTGGATGTAATTTTAGCAGACATAGTAATTTGAAATTACTTCAATTAATTAGCATCATTAATAATCAACGTATAACATTTAAAAGAGGCAGGAATTCTCGTTACCAACCCTGTCTGGCATATAGCTCTACATATGGCTGGCTACGTGGCGCAAACCTTATAGTATCTTAGTTATTAATTAACGAAATACACGCACTTAATACTTTAAGGTTCATAATGAAATGATGAAGAAACGATTACAAAGGCACCTGGATAAGAGTTTAGTCGAAGAGGATGAAGAAGACGCAGAGATTGTGGTGTAACGTTCTGGGTTGTCTTCGGCCCTATAACAGGGTTGAGGCACGTTGGTTAGTACAGTATGTTGAAATAGACTAAACAAAGGCTTTTCTACGTTAAATTGAAAACTTTACAAAGCTAGCTAAATAGCTCATAATTAAATAACTAAAGTATTTGAGCACGAAGCTTCTATTTTAAGAAAACTATCTATGTATATGGAACCTTTTGCGCGTTGTATCCTAGAAGACTTTTAAGTCCTTGTAAGTCCTGGACCCCAAGGCCTTCAAAAGTCCATCACGTAGCCGTCCTAAAACCGGGGGTCCATTTCGTGATCCTGAGATAATACTGTAAACCTAAGCACACAGGTTTGGGTACTGAATTCGGCGGGTACGATTAAAACGTTCACCATTAGTGCCTTGGCACATACCCGCTATTTCCTGTATTAAGATAGTTAAGCGAAGTATTTACTTGCGCTTTTCTACTTTTGAATATGCAGTTTGCTGTTGTACTAAGCGAAACACGCTAAACCCGATTTTACTTGAAATTGTTTTTTTTCATTTTATAATAAAGCTTACAACAAAACATATATAAATATATATATAAAGATTTCGTTTGAATTGGGTTTATTGAATTTCAATAAATCATGTTTTAACATTTTTCGTTGTTGTTTAAATAAAGGTTATATTGTAAAGTTGCGCAAAATCGCGATACACAATTTTCGCTAAGTTTCGTGTCGGCAAAAATAAAAGCAGCGTGCTTTGGTTTTTGGTGTGTCGAAGATGCCAAGGTCCTAATGGTGAACGTTTTAATCGTATCCAATTCGGCAGGCGTAGTCGCTGTTTTATATAACCTCGACCGCTCGCTCAGGCTGTCTAACATGCTCTTGTTAGCTTGGCAGATCATTGCTGGCCGGAATGAAACAACCACCTCTCGCCCTGTTCTACAGCTTGTGAGGTCAGGGTTGACACTGTATTCATATCAGTCGGCCTCGTCGTCATATTTACCATACTTCATTTCTAGATCATGGGAAGAGTTTGAGTCTAGATTGTCAAAGAAAGGCAGCTTGGGTTGGATATCCTGACTCAAACAGAAGAACCTCGAGTCCCTCTCAATGACCATCGGCAGCTGCGCATCCCCATGTCCAGTTGCATCAGCTTTATGAACGATGATCTTGGCGCTATCGTTGCCTGAATAGGGTAACTTTACTTCCGCAGTGCTGTTCGATACACCAGCCAAATTTGGAATTGCTGCCAAGTGGACCACAGTCTCTTCCAAGCTGTTTTCTTGAGACACATGCAAGCGAACGCCTTCGCCGGAAATAGTGCTTTTCACCGCAACGGCATTCAGGGGGTCAACAGTCGCTGAAAATCCTCTGATCATTCTTCCGGGTCCAAATGCATGAAGACTGAGCTGTTTCCCTGGAACACATGATTGAAGACCGGATTGAGCAAGAGATTCTGTGATTGTAGTATTATTATTTGGTGGTGGTGTTTTTGACTCACTGCATCCCGGGTTCTCTGCAATGTCGGATGTTGTAGTTTTCAGAAGATCAGCTGAAATAGGGTTGACAGTAACAACGGCAGTATAAGGGCTCTTGGATATGAGATAGGCGCCGCATTCGGAGAACTGAACGGTATCGACTGGCTAGCCAATATGTCCGATGGGAAGAAGAGTGCTACGATCTGTTTAAACTTGTTAGTTAGTTGATCGACACTATGGGAAAGGCACGCACTCTGAAATCGCCAGAGATATAGCGATGGTTGATCGGATGCTACCATTGCTAGTAGGACACATAGAGGCCTCGTAGGATGGACCACGATTTGAGTTATCCGCCTTCCAGTCTCAAAATCGAGATCAGGCGAGATGAGTTGCGTTACCTTCATTCCTGGTGATGCTTCTATCTCGAATGCCGATAATTTTGTACAATCGGTGATTTGAAGTAACCCTTCTTCCCATTTTCGGAACCGCTCTGTAAGCAAGATGTATTTTGCGGTAAGGCTGAATGTCGCCTTGAGGTCTGCGGAGTCTTTCATACCTCCATCAAATGTCATGGTTTTGATTTTAATTGTTTCATATACTACAGGCGCTGGCCATTCTGACACCGAGAGACCATTGGCGATAGAACTTGAACGCGGTCGCAGTCTCCAGATTCTATACGACGTTGAGAATGATAAGCAATCAGGACTGATTGAGAGTGGCTGCTTTGATGATTGGATAAGGGTTGTTGCTTCTTCGTCAAGCTCCACTACCACAACTGCGAGGCGGGGCCGATCTAAATCTAGCGGCCATACTTCATATTCCGCAGCCCAGTTTCCAATTTTACGTCGATTGTCAGGCTTAGGAACGTAGTGGTGTTGGCCATAAATCCCAATCGAACTTGTACTGTTTTGGTATTCCCAACTTGCTAAGGAATCCCTGAGGGTATATCAGCATATCAGTAATGTATCAGTAATTTGACCGTGTGAGTCCTACTTATCTGGCCAGATACTGAAGACGCTAAGCAAAGATCCATCGGTGGATACAGCAGACTTGGATGTGTAGGGGTATTTGCTAAGGCCGTAAATTTCTAGTCTTTCGGGTGCCCGTGACTTTACTCTAGTACTCCCAGATGAGAAGAAAAGCTGACTTGGCACAAGCCATTGTGCTGTAACCTCATCCCAGAGGATGTGGGGAGTCATCCTCAAATTTGTGTTCCAGACTCTGACTATTCGATCCAGGTCACTACGAAATTCAAACGCTAGCCCAAGAAGGGCGCCATTGACTCTGAGGATGCTCTTCTGAACTTGTTCTGATACCCAACTGGCCCACCTCCGGACTGCTTGCCCTGAGGGAGAAGTAGTGTAGGAAGCAGTGTAATAAGCTTCAAGCCAGGTTGTGACCGTCCTGGGGCTTTCAAGAAACGTTTGAAGATCGGTAGTAAGACTATTGAAAGCTGCTTCAAAAGTCACACTTACATGCCAGCTCAGCACAGAACTTTGCGGAATCGATGCGCCAAGGTGGTGCATCCAATGTAAGGCAGCGTAGTCAGTAAAAGGGTAACTAGATTCTAGCTGCAGAGCTGAAATACTTTTATGAAACATTCCAGATAATGGGCTCGCAGGAGTGTGATACATCAGTTGCCGGAGACAGGAACGCGCAAGGCTCAGATTTGCAACTTCTGACTGTGGAATGTTTACCATTTTATCACCCCCTAACATGCTTTGCCACATTTCAGCGGCGTCTGATTGAGCCAGGATTTCTCTGACTGTGAGATGGATAAATTTGAGCACCCGGCTTGCGGATTCTGCTTCGGAGACGGGAACCATTTCCACGAGCCCTCTACAGGCCATTATCACGGCGTTTTCGAACTCTGTAATGTCCTCCGCCTTGTTTTCTGACGACCAGGTGCCATCAATGACAAAAGCTTGGCGAGTTTGGTAGGTAGTCATCGGCGTTGCCCGATGTGACAACCAGGTGAAGGTAGTCGTGGCAAGTTTGAGTGTAGTGTGGCCCGATTGACTGATGATGGAAAATATGATTATACATTGACTCAAGGCCTTCGGGAAATCTTATCTCGGCAATGGTGTTTATCCTTTTTTGCTGAGAAAGCGCCGGCGAGCGGAGATACTCCATCATTAATCGGGCCCATAGAAACATTCCGTCTGCACCGCGGACCAGGTGGTTAGTGAGCTGCTCTAGATCACCTAAGGCAGATTCTGGCAATATTTCATCATATACCAGCTCACGTAGTTCTCCATCACAGAATAGGCGTATATCTTGTGATATATCCGTCTTTGAAAGAGGTAACCGTGACTCCAATGATACTGACCGTTGCAGGCGAGGGGCATCGATTCGACTGAGTACAAGCGTTCTATGATTACAAGAAAGCGACAGTCCCAACAGAGTTGCTAAGAGAGAATCACTATCTTTGCATTCGTCAACCCCATCTAATAAAATGACCACTTTATCATCAAGACAGATTTTGAGAAGGTCGACTAGAGCGCTCTCAGACGCATCTGACTGTCCTTGTGATCTTGTGGTCATCATAAATGCAAACTTATCAACTACATTTTTGTCTTCTCGGTGTTGCCAGAGAAACTGAGACAGCATTGATCTAAATGATGCCTCAGGCGACCTCGTTATCATAGAGTCGAATTCGAAGAAATGGTACAATACGCTGGTAGTGGCCTCTTCGAAACAATCCTCTCTCTGGTCAAGTTCATCAAGAATCGACGTTGCCAAAACAGTCTTCCCTGATCCGGGGTGTCCTAATTGATATCTCTGTCAGCTTTGCATAATTCCTATCAACTTGAGCTAATGACGTACCACAGATCCACAGCATGTTTGATCCAAATTTTCTAGAATTCCTGTTGGGTGGCAGATGGATGTCATCCATGATCTGTATTGTGGATGATCGAAGATCCAACTAGCTGTTGAAATATGTCGTACCTTGGACTTCATTTCTCTCGTGTGAATCACACTTGAGGGTCGGAGCCACTCCTGAACCCTCGTAACTGTATTTTCTATTAAGATGTTGATGTAAGTAACTTGTACTTCATTTCATTACTGTAGAGACACTCACTAAGACGCTCATGCTCCAAATTCTCTCTTTCCTCTTGAACTTGAGAAAGCAAAGCCGATATTTTTTGCCTCGAGTCGGCACTACGAGCGCCATCTATTCCCATGAATCGCCTCTCTTCAGCCACGAGTTGTCTTTCTTGCTGAGCAAGTCGGCGTTCCTTCCCTACATCCTCGCATTCTTTTCGGAGATACTCCCTCCATTTCGCCGTCTCGTTTCGTTCGTTTTCCTCGGTTTTAAGCTTCCAGACGTGACTTCTTCCGAAATGTTGTGCTTATGGATGGCCATTTTGTCGAGTAGCTCGTTGTATTTTACATCAAGCGGCTGCCATAATAAGCTGCCTAAGACAAGAGGTGTTCTTTTCAGTTCTTCTGAGGTATTAGCCAAACCTAGCAACTATAAGGAAGTTATCAAGTAACTCTTACTACCGCTTGCTCTCGTGAAGACCTTGACGGCGGCCTGAAATATCTCAAGCATGTCGACATATACCTCTTCGATGTTCTGCCGGATTCTTTCCGAGTTTTCGTCATTACACAGTCTAGTAACATCTTCATATCTAGGGAATACGCTAAGAAGCTGAGCTAAAAGCTCCATGAGTCTATCAAAGAATGTAACGAGATTTTTGGATAACTATACCATAATCCACATACATTAGTATATGATTACGTCACGGACGAGTGATATATACTTCAAGAACAAGCCGGAATGCTCCCCAGAATACAGCTGAAAACTTGGGGTTTGAGGAGACAAGTATATTCACGACCTCAAAGTACGGCTGTAACTGCTTCGCGAGGGAATGAATAAATTTGAACTTTCTACTGCTCTTTGCAGTACGCTCTGCGACCAACTGTAGTTTTTGGATCCCTTTGATAAAATCCTCGGCTGACGCGCAGGGAGAGTAAAGGAGACGGTCAGCAGGGCAGAGAGACTTCAAGAACCTATCTCGAGCTGCTTCAAAGGCATTTTCACTTGTATCCACGGTCGGGCTGACTCTGCCAGGTTCCATATTGCTCGGATTGTCGCACATACAAGATTTGAGATGCAGTACTGTCAACGGTTTCGACACACCTGTAGCTGGATAGACGCAGGACTACTAGTAACAAAAAGATGAGAAAGTTGGCCTCCCATGCGAGACAAGAAGCTATTTCATTTCTTCGCATACAACGTTGGGCACAGCTGCACAGCCTCCAAAGCTGCACGAGGTACAGCCGAGCCGCACCGTGGCTTTCAGCAATATGGATGCTGGAGCGTTAAAGCTATGCAGATGGGAACTCTTTTCCTTTAATAACGACCCTGTAGTCGTTTGTTAATATTGGTTTGTTTCATTTATCCTGGCCCTCCTTTACAACCAAACACTATTGCAACATTGTACATCGTCACTTTTGAGAGTTTCACTCCCATTAACCTCTTGCTTTGTAAAGATTCTAGACCTCTTAACTCCATAGAAAGTAGCAGGTATTGAATCCTAATAATATCACGCTTTCAGTAAGAAAGAAAACTAGCCAACTGCTGATTTCACCACGTTGACCAATATAGCATATTCGGCAACTAGTGACATACCAGTCAATATGCTAGTATATATACCGATACATAAATTGGCAGCTGCATTGCCATGGGGCGCTGAAATTCCAGGTTGTCCTATCGTTTTGAATTTTAGTCAAACCCTCCTGCGGAGATGCATATGGGTTAGTAAGGCTTCACATGTTCGTAAATTTCCAAGTCCTGAAGATCTTCAGGGCTGGCTTCGATGTAAAGCATTTATTTGATCTCGTGATGCTTTAACAGTTGAGGGATTTGATGGAAGAAGTAGACACCACCATGTGAGCATCGCGGAACCTGATATGTGTACTTTCTGCTGCAGGCTAAGGCGGAGTACAAAGCATTAGGTCAAGTTTGTCCCTGAGAGGCCTCAATAAGTGTTGAAAAAAAAACCTGAAACTTTTCAGGTGGCTTTCAAGCAGGTTAACTGGGTTTGTGTAGAGGCGGCGCAAGTTGCAGTACCATAGTTGTGAGACTGAAATCTTTCTTGTTCGGCTCTTTGCTATCATATAGTCATTATTGATAGCGTTGATAGTTCACACTTCCTCTACTCTAGCTTTCTCAGGAAGTCGATTGCTAGAGGCGTGCACAAGTTTATTTGCTGTTGCTAGAAATTTTGTAAAATGGATTAGAGTTTAAAAGGTGCGAATCAAGTTTAAGGTTAGGCTGGCAGCACGTGAGAAATAACAGATGCACAGCCAAAATCTGTAGGCCGTTTATTAGGAGCTGGGAACTATATTATAAGTCTGAGTACGCCGGTCTAAACTGCTGAATTTGGGAGGTTTTGGCTGCTGTTTACGCAGCTTTGGCCGTTCACTAAGGCTATCTGACATGTGCTCTTGCTAGTTTAGAGGATCATTGTTAGCTCCCAAAAGAAAACAACCAACCTCCTCTCCTCTCTGAAACTGCCTGCTTAGTATACGGAATCTCGCTAACTCAGAGTTGGAAATCTAAAGGCCAGAAATAGGTCCCTTTCTTTCATCAGTCGGAACAGCGTCTCTCCCCCCCTCCTCCTAGTTTGTTTATTTATCATTTATACAATAGTCTACTTTCGTAGAATTTAAATGCCTTCATTATTGGCTGTGTTACCTACAAGGACCCTTCGTTTGGTAAACGGCTAAAGATACACGGTTTTTCAAATCTTTCAAACGTGATTCAACCGTCTATTTACAATACTTGCCGAAAACTACTACGCAAGATCTACAACGGAAAAGTATAGTAACAAATTGCTGACGCAGCTCTCGCCGGCCGGATATACTGATTTCATCATCTACGCTCCTACATAAAGCCGAGCTAGAGCCATAGAGTTGTTTCGTTCGGTTCGAATACTAGGCGCCAAACGCAGGTTTTTAACTGCAAATGTCGAAGGCTTGAGGGTCATTATAGAATGTCCTGTGTTGACAGAAACGGGACATTTTCTTCGAAACACAATGTAAGCGTACTTACAAGCCAACCCTCCCCAAGACACACCCGCTCACAACATTTCCAGCAGGCTGACCTAGATGTAAAACATAAAATCTGCTGCTAACACTACTCTCCTAACTAGCACCACCACGAAAACCTGCCCATAAAGCATTCCCAGCCTACCACGCGCTCCACCCGAACGTCCTCCACGTCTCTTTCATCCCCACAGGCTCACGGTTTTCACCTATCCTACCCCCCCTCAACGCCTCATCAACCGGAACAATCGTCTTCTCGTCAGCTGGCAGCAAACTCACCTGAATCCGTGTTAGGATCATATGTGTTGGTACCAACGTGATCACCTCCACGCCCACCCCGCAAGGATCAGCGCACCGAGGAACCGCGGATCCAAATCTCCGAGCCGCCTCAACTCATTAATCTCATATATACTTACGATCGCGAATCTTAGCAGGCCCCTTTGTAGCAGGGAACACCGCGAGCGCCGGGCCTGTGGCGTGGAGCGTGGCCTTGAACGGCGGGATGCGCTGCCAAAGTGGGGAGGATTTGGGAGAGGGTGTAGAAGAACTGGGGGGGGGGGGGGGGGTTAGTGAGGGTTTGAGAGCTGATAGGGTACCTACGAATAGATAGATTATGACACGTCTATTGTATTTCGATAAACCTTAATATCGGAATACCTATCACGTAGCAAAAGACGTAGTAGCTATTGACACGTTCTTGCCGGTGTGATTCTGGTATTCCTTGATTGTATGATATGAGGTTCTAAGCTACGGTCTATCGCGGGGTGGTTGTCCACGTGATTCTATTTACATGCGTACCAACACTTAATAGCTGTTAAGGACCGCTTTTACAACCTGACAAATTGGAAGTGGACATCAGAAGGTTTAAATAAAACAATGCGATTGTCAAGCATCCTATCAGCTGCACTACTGTTTGGACCAATGAACCCTCCCGCCTTCAGTCCCCGTAAGCCCTAAAAGTTCTATCAATACACGTTTGAATAAAGCTTTGACCAGGGTTGTTTAAAGATAGTAAAGTATATTATTTACCTACAGCATATAAACGTTGAAAGCAGTGGGTGGCTTGTACACGCACATTCTCAAGCAACCCGGTCACTAAACTAAATGGGGCAAATCAGCGTACTAAAATGATGCTACGAAATCTAAATTAAACGCTTTTTCTAAGTTAATTAATAAATTTTATTAAACTTTTAAAAAAAAAGTTTGAACTTGAGAAAATGGTGAGCTAAATAATGGCACTAATCCTGTGCCTACTAGTCCCGAATAGGATTAGGAATCAGCGTGATCACGTGTTAGTCTTGAAACAACTGTGACAATGTGTAACGCAGCTACGTTTATTTCGGTTTTAGTAATCTTCTAACATAATTACCTTAATTCATTATTCTGTAAATAAATTTTATTTTAATTTTTAAAACAAATTGATATACTTTATTTGATACTATAACCTCTATATTACAAGGTCTAGTTAATGGTTTGATGCCACTCGGCTCCAGAACACGGCCTTTGGGGTAAAGGAAAATATGCAGCAAATATCAAGCCACAAACAGGAGAAGACCGGGAGGGCGTTGAATGTATGTTGTATTCTTAGAGGAAAAATCTAATCAACCAAGGAACAGTGTTCAATATAAAACTCAGATAGTATGCCATGTACTGGAGCTCCACACATACTCTCCAGCCCACTTCGAATGGTAAAAATCTCCATCTAGTGTAGTCTTAAAATACCGAAATGGCTTCGGATATCGGCACTAAATACTCTGTCTATCCTACCATGTAACTAGAACCGAACAACTATTTGCTTGTGGGTACCTTTCCCTACATCCAACACCTTGGTGAAGCATCGACACTGCAGATTTTGTGATGCGTTGAAGCCAGACAAGCCTCATGAACCCAGAAATCATGTGCCTGCCACAGCATTATGGCCAAGTAAATAGGCCAGTTCTACTTGTGCGGGTGCTCGATATCACCGTGACTGACTTGCCACCTTGGATTACGTGAATCAAGACTTCGTATGTGCGGTCCATATCTCACCTGTGTTCTTGCGAGAGCAAAGTAGAGATGCAAGCCATAGATTGGACGTAGTGAATTAACATATGCAGATATGATGCAGCACCTCAAGAGGCAGACTTGAGTGCTGCAGCAGAGGTGATTGGGCACGCTGTTTGTCACTATAACGAAGATACTACTAGTATAAAGAGGAATTTCATGCATTTGAAATACTTCATAGCTGGTAGTCACCATCCATTCACCTCCACTATCAGACCATTCCTATGCTGATTTTGATCGTCGCCTGAACATCAAAGGTTTTAATGCCTTCCATTCGAAAAGAGATCCCAAAAACACCAGCCTCCCAGATATTCGTGGCACAAAATACATTACATCAAATACCCACATAATACACTGCATGCTTCATAATGCTCAGCTCGATTACCGGCCAGCAGGCCTCGAGCTGGCCATTTCACCATATCTACCTCTCTCCCGTGTCGTGTCGTATGCTTGCAAAACTCTCGTCTGTGACTCATCCGCCTGAGAAAAGGCATATCCACGTTGCTTGCGCATACGTTGGACTTGGCGCACTTTGCGAATGGCCTTCTGGAATTGTTCCATTCTCGGTCGGTAATCTTGGATATTGTACTTTTGAATCTCCTGAATATGGTGGTATGTCTGAGGATAGTACATACGCTTGGCACTAGAACATGTTAGCATGTAGCACAAGAAAGCGCGTAAGAAGCCTACTATTTCCAACTAAAATCTCTGAGCAAGCATAGAGCTGGAAGAACCAAAGCTTGTAGCCAAAACACCGGGCTTGTAAAGAGCCTTGGAACAACACCGGCATATTCCATGGAAAATCCGATCATTGGAGCAACAGTCGCATAGACTGCGATGAAACCCATCCAAATTACCATGCTCCCAGGGATCGCAATAACATGATACTTCGTCCAGATATTCACGACAAGGGCAGCCTTCCCAAGTACTGTGGCGAGAACAGCCGTATATAACGCGGTGCCCCACACCCAATGTCCAGCAACCTTGCCATCGGATTGTGGCAGATCAAGCCACCAGATGAGCTGGGAAGCAATGTATAGAATCAAAGAGTGATAAAAAGCATTGGCAATCCAGGAACAGAATGAGTGCATCTTGAAGAACGTGTTCTTCTGTCCAAGCTGATATAGTTGTGGATATCTGTCTAGGAGGCGTGCTGAAATGAATTGATCGAAGATTCCCATAGCGAGCGGGGGAAGTACAGTGAAAAAGAGGTTGTAGAAAGACAGGGTCCACGATTCATAAATAATTTCTCCGGAAAAGGCGTTCTGGAAGACATACTGTGACTGATGTTAGGGCTCGCTGATGCAGAAGAAGATTCAAAACCTACCCAGAATTGTGTCATATAGAGAGTGATGTTCTTGTAGAACGAGTACAGAACCACCTTGCAAATTCTCTGATAACTCCAGGCACCATGCACCAGCAAAAGTTTCCGCAGGTATCTGAACTGGCCAATCGCAACATCTGCGCTTCTTGCCGCTTGTAAACCTTCCATACCACTGATACCGACCCCAATGTGGGCAGCTTGAATCATGGAGACATCATTAGCTCCATCGCCAATAGCTAGAAGAATAGCTTTCTTATGGCGCTTCACAAGTTTCACAACTAATGCCTTCTGTAGCGGAGAAACACGACAACAAATAACCGCTTTGCACATGCATGCAAGATCCAAGAAATTCTTTTCGAGCTCTTTCTCTAAAGCATATGTCAAGGACTTCCCATCAATGATGAGTGCAAGAGTATCAAGGCTGAATGTGGTGTCTCCTTGACTTCTAACCGCATCCAACTTCTTCTGTATATTATCCCTCGTAGCTGGAGCTGTTTCCTCGTTGACAATTAGGAGTGTCATATCCTCACTGATGAGCTTACAACTCATGCCAATATTGATTGCTGTCTCCTGTCGATCTCCAGTAAGAACCCAGACCTTGATACCTGCATCTTGCAAGGTATGGATTGTTTCTGGTACGCCATCTTGAAGCCGATCCTCAATTGCTGTTGCACCTAGGAGATAAAAGTCTTTCTCCAGAATCTCAGCTGCTTTGTCAAGTTCTTCAGCCCGATTACCTCCAACCGTAGTCTGCGCTGTATTGTAAATATTCCACCATTGCTGGAATTCATCTTCAGGAATCTCGCGCATTGCGAGACACAGAGTTCGGAGACCTTCCGAAGCGTACTCTTCCAAATGCTGTAGGGTGGCCTCTACGTGAGGATTTTCTGGACTGAGGCGTTCTAGAATGACAGTATCAGCGCCCTTGCAATAACACCTAATTTTGCCATCTGGACACCTGAAGATGGTAGACATCCGTTTCCTGGTAGAGTTGAATTCACAAACAGCCAAAAGCTCGTACTCAAACTCTTGACCGCCCACTAGGATCTGTACCGACTTAGGTTTACGAGCCGTGAATTGATATCCCATGAGCACGGCGCCTTCCACTAATGCACCTTCATCGGGTGATGCAGCTTGATACTTGATTGCTCCTTTTTCTTCCTTTCTTTCTGGGATAACAGTGTGGCAAGTTGCAAGTAGAGCAAGGAAGTGATGTATTGCAGCGCTAGTTTCATGGGTTTTCAGGTTCTCCTTCAGTCGAGCAAAGTCGTGGATGCCCACTTCCATGCCGTCCTGAGTTGTTGCCCGTCTGTCCTCAGGTACATCCTCAGCATACTGGATACCGCCAATTGAGCATTGCTTGAACTCCATCATGTTGCAGGTAAGTGTCCCAGTCTTGTCGGAGAATATGTATTCCACCATTCCCAATTCCTCAACCAAACTCGATGTTCGACAAACTGCTGGCGTATCTGTTGTCTCATAATACATATCGAGATCGTCATTGATAAGGATGGCATGCCAGTACTTTACAATTTCGACAGTGACGAAAAGTGAGATGGGAACGAGGGCTGAAAAGAGCACCCAGTAGGTAGCCATATCTGAGAAAAATTGTTTGACCTTCTCTATTACTGTAGAAGAAAGTGAGTAGCCGATATAGGATAGTTCTTCTGCACGCTTCATGCGAATGATTAGATCTCCAATGGAGCTGATAACGCTGAGGACAAGAAGAATGCCAATCAACATCAGCACCAACATATTCAATTGCCTTTCCACGGCAGTTCTCTTAATTGGTGTGGCAGTTGCATTTCTCATAAGCTTAGTCTCGTGGCCTGTGAAGACGACCACTCCGTGAATCCATGGTGTATTTCGAAGCGTTGCGCCTCTGAGAAGAAGCTGGTCAGGTTGCAAAGGCAATTCTTTCTCTCCGCCACCTGCAGCGACAGTGAGAGTAGCTTCGTATGTGTAGAGACTACTATTCGGCTGTTCTGAGCGTAGCTTTCCACCTAACCGGCTCAACTCCGTTGGGCTGACCATAACGCATGTTTCTGGAATTGCTTGCTTGATCTTGAGATTAGTCTCCCCATCAAGGTTAGCGGTTTCAATATAGCATAAGCCTTCCGGTTCCGAGCTGGCAAGGAGAATGATATCTGCCGGGAATGGTTCCTCAGACTCTACCCGCACAATATCGCCTACTGCAACGTTGACCCATTTTGTGTCTTGGAATGTTGAACCTCTGAGTACCCGAGCCCTCGAACTATTCAGTTCCTTGTCCGATGATTTCCTTCTGTAATCTTCAACCAACTCTTTACCTGCGGAAACGGCCAGCACAACAATCAAGGGACCAATTGTCGTATATCGATTGGTAGGTGATAAATTAGGTATTTGCTGGAGTGCTGCCGTAAACAAGAAGAACAAGTTGGCAAATTTCGAGAACTGTTCGAAGAGAAATTTGGGCAAAAAGGTCGCGATATTGTATTTCGCTGTGGATATATGGTTGTCGACATATTTATTGGCACTATTCGCAGGTGGGTTATTTAGATGAATGATCCTTGGGCCTAGCGTTGACGGGTCTGGCTTTCCTCTCCCGAACCCGAATTTGAACTTGCTTGCATCGAATTTCTTGCCCGCTGAGTGTCCGGCCTCCGTCGCTGCTGAATCTCCTCTTCCTCTACCACCGGGCTCAGTTAATGGTAGGTCCATTTCCGAATAAGCCGGGCCCATTCCTAGCATGCTTTTGGCCTTCCCCCATAACCCACCTCCCATACTTAAAACACTATTCCTGTTCCGTGACGTCCTGCCAATATTGCCTATAGCTCCGTCCCCAGGTATTGCTCCACCCTGATTATAATATGAGTGACCATCGTCCGGGAAATCATCCAAATCATCCGCATAGCGCTGATAATTGTTCAAGCCAGATGTCTGGCTATATGTCCGGTTTTCTGTTGACATATACGGCGGCGCACCTACGCCACCCGGTATAGTTCCAGGACCTCCCGGCAGTGACCGCGTGGTGTGAGGGCCAGTTGGCCCTGTGCCTACAAATTCATCGTAAGAGGTAGAAGGTCGGGGATTCGACTCGTCATGGTTTGCATTATAAGCGCGCAACAGGTCATCATCATTGAGCGGTGGCCGCTGCCCATTATTGTATACAGGTTGGTGATCATCTAAGTCGAGCAGGAGGTCATTTCTGTTGTTGAATGGCTGACCAGCCATATTCGAAGGCAGGCGTTAGTTGTGTTGCGGTTCGCAGTCGCTGGTCATCTAATGTGGTATGTGGGATGATACTGAGTTGTAAATCCTTAATTAAGAAAGTTTTCTTGTACCTCTGTTGTCGTTCAGTCAGCCTCCATAAATATTCTGGCACAGCCTCTCTTTGGGTCTTGGATTACGAGGCTCTGAAGGCACCTTTCCCAGCGCAAGCTTCCCCTTCCAACCGCGCAGCAGCAGTGTATGATTGATTCTTGTATAAGAGAGTGTTGTTGAGGAAGTCCTCAACCATTGAAGTGAATAATTGTTATGTGTAGAGTTGTGAATCTACTTGAGGCGAGCTTCAAGATGGCATTCAAACACTGCGTACAGGTACTTTGAAATAGCCGGCGCTAAACCCAAATAAGCGAATTCAGCCTCATCCCAGTCTTGGTCATGGTTGCGGCCGCTCAGTCAATTGTGATTGTACACCACAACAAACAACCTATCCTTCTGAATCTTCTCACTGTAATAATGGTTTGCACAAAATGTCAAAAGCTATCCAAGGGTACTACCCTCGCAACACCAGGAGTAAAGAAGAAGAGCGAGATTTATCTTGGTTCTCCTGCCTCCAGCTCCTCCACCACAAAAAGTGGCGATAAGACCAAGACATCAGCAACACTAGGGAACAATGGCATAGGAAAGGTCAGTACAGTCTTTCAAATTCTCATAGATGATGCTGATTCATGGATAGAGCAAACTACTATCAAAAAGCGCTCGAAATCCTTATGCCTCCTACTCAAGCTCCTGCACCACTTGTAAAACCAAAATCGATCAAGGACGGACATATTGTCAAAAATGCGCCTACAAGGCAAATGGTACTTAGTTCTCAATAGCACTGCAAACCTCTTCTAACTTAATTCCAGCTTGCGCAATATGTGGTAAGGCCAATTCGAAGTCAACGTCGAACGCCCCTGTTGTGGCTGGCCAAAAATTCACATTAAAATAAAACGCCTCGCAATCATGAATGGCTTGGGAATCAGGTAGACTGTGATAAGAGTCCTCTATGCTAAATGACGGAAGGCTATTTTCTGGCGTGATATAGTCGCGGTGCTACTGCAAAAGGAACGATCACATGCAGGATACTGCCTTGTGGTCATAGGTTATCACCAACAAGAGCAAGGAGGTATGAAAGTTGACGGATGCACTTTGCCATCGTTGCGCAGGCACTCTGATGGTGAAGCATGGGAGCAATGTTACCAGGATAAGATGGGATCTCACTATGCTGGTGCTCGGTCCCTTGTTACCAACCCAAAGCGTTACCTCTCACGCTCTCCAGAGCCCCAAAGATGGTAAAACTTATTTGAGCGCGACCACAGGGATATATACTCAGTGGATAGGACACAGCTCTGTTGTGCCTGACTACCATACCCACTCGCCCAAGTTGCTTCCGCTGGCGTATAATTGGTAGAGCATGTCTACTGAAAATAGAATGACTTCTGGAGGAACAAAGAATTGGACTTGAAATCCATCGCATCTTTTCGTTTTTAAATCCAACTTAGAAGTTGCATCGGGCGACTGCCGTATTACTTTAGTGGTTCGTTCAATAGAAACTGTTATACAGAACCGTTCATCAAACTATGCTTCGTAGAAACATCCTCTGCTGTTTACCCCCATAAGCTGTCTCTCCCGCACATGTTGTGTCTCTCCTTCCACGGATAGTGAATCTCTAATGAGAAGCCATGACATCTTAGTCGCTCAAGTGAGCAACCGAGTGTTACAATCATCTTATTATGACTCCGGCGAGGATGGCGTGGCAGGTTCAACGGCCCTATTACCGCCGTGACAATTCAACGATTAAGAAAGGCTTATATTGCATTTTAACTAGCACTGCGAGTTAGAGGCGATATGGAAGGATAGTCGTCAGGCACTGGCGGCATCGGGATAAAGTGAATTCGCAAATTCGATGCTGAAGTTCCCAAGAGTTGACTATTCATGTTTGCTCACCATGTGTTATGTTACGCAAGCGGCGAGTTATGCAATCCATATTCTCTGCTGAATTCTCCTTGCCTTCATGTGTCACAGTGTGATCCAACTATTTCGATCATTCTCGGCCGGCGATGTAGGCTTTGATTCTGTCAGCGTCAATTGCCCCATCTTTCAAGAGATACCATTTGAAAGACTAAGTTCTTTTTTAATTGGAACTTCCGGCTTTGGTTGAATGATGATCAGCAAATATTCATTTTCCAGCTCATCAATAACCTGGCATTCGTCTTTGCCTTGAGCAGAATATTGTGGTCAAACTGGAGGAGGTCGGGAGATTGAGGGATAAAGATCCGCTGCAAGTAGTAGAGGTTGGTCCCAACAACGTCGAAGCAACAATCGGCGTCGCCTCCCTCCTCAACTTCACCGTAAGTCTTGAATGGTAGAGAAGGGTCTCAAATCTCTATTCAGAAGGATGTGCCGACAGCACGGCGCCATGGTTTCGAATGATGATTGATATCCTCAAGATGCCCCTGGGTTCTCGAGCGCCGTTCATCACCTCCGAATCAACATTATGCAATCAGCTCTCGTTGGCCAACCTGCCCCCTTTTGCCTCTCGTCTCCAGCGCCTGTTTCATGCTAGCGCAATCGAATTTGAGTTTGATCCAAAAATGGCAAACGCCCCTTATGTCTATCGAAGATTTTTACGTGCGAAAATAGGACTAACCATGCCGTCTTGATCAATTAGCACCGGGCAATGTTTCGCTGCAATTTCTCCCTCCCGTGGTATGTTTCAACCATCTGCAACTACTTTAGAAACCCACAATGGAGACCCCAGAGTGTCCAACTTGCAGCAGACTAGCTGTCAGGCCTCGCACTCGAAACTGGATATTTTAGATGAACATCAACACGAGGCCATACAGACGTCTTGGAGAATCTTGACGAAGAGCTTAATCAAAACAAGAAACGGATTTGTCACACAGATTTGAGACCGTATCTTCTTCGCACAAAGGTGTGCAGGAGATTAAGCTAGGAAACTCTAGATTCGGAGATATCTTGACGATCATGACGCGGAACACAATGTCCCAAAGGCCTGTCAGTGTTGGTGCCCTGAGCCTCAGCCAAGACGCCCAGGAGAGCCAATCGTGGGCATACATTCGTTTAGGTGGCTTCAGGCTTAACCAGCCTCTGCCGGAGCGGAACATGGCCCATGCCCTGTCGCTGAGTCGTGCCAGTACATGCCGAGCACATCCCATATTTGATATCAAGACCTTGGGAGCAAGTACAAGCTTCACCACGCCTAATGCCCAGAAGGCCCATCACCGTCATAATCGCGTGGTCTGTAGCAAGAAGCTTTTCTACAATGTCTTGACGCTTCAAACATTAGATTCTCTGCATACAGAACCATATTTTTCAATCCGACAACTCGGTAACCCTAACAACACTCGCCTTCACGGCGCAATATACACTAATACTCCCCAATCCTCCCCTTTTCGCAACTCCTCCCCAAAACAAACTGGCTCAATATAGTACAGTAGCGCTTAGTATCTTTTACCGACGGCGGCGCTGTTTGAAATGCATCTAGTATAGCATTCTGGCACACAAGCCCCTCAACCTGCCGGATATCAATCATTAATTCAAACCCCCTCTCCCAAATGCCAAATTTGTCAGCACCAACGCGTCCCTCTGCTCCACCGTATCCAGAAATACATAAAGGCCGAGAAGTACCAAGAGTTTCCAAGAGAAATTTCACGTCTCGATGCTGGCTGTTTTGACTCTCAGACCTACAGCCAAGCCTTGGCAAGTATCACGCAGTTTCTCGTCCGCCTCAACTTGCATCATGATAAACATTCCTTAGGAAAGAATAAGCTTCCCAAAGCTTTCTGGCAGGCCTTGGGCTCTGCTCGGCATGTTGTCGAGTGCCTTTGCTTCTTGGTTTTGTCTTGTGCTTTGGCTTCATGTCTGTTGCGGCTTGGCGATTCACACTGCTTGGCAGACGATCAAGTGATGGCCGCGTTTTGCCCTGGAAGAGAGCTCGTCGCCTATGTGCTCTAGATTTTCCGGTCACTATCATCAGGGATAGCACTGCTGAATTTGGGGGTGATGCGGAAGAAGATGGAACATGGTGGCAAACCGAATGAACGAGCAAAACTCTTGGTATTTGCAGGGCCCGTCCATAGAAAAAAACTATATGAACTTAGAGAACACGCATAGTTGAGATTTTCTTCTCCAGCTGCGCTCACATTCATTTCTAAGAGTCAGATCTTCGAAGCTAGTCTTCCTTTTCCAGTTCATTTTAATCCATAATCATTTTCAAGTCAATCACTCTCACCAATCACTACTACCTGCCTCAAAGGGAGCCACATCTAGTCCGATCTAGCAGCACATAATCATCATGCTCCACGCTTCAGTCCTTTTAGCCCTTCTGGCTGCTACTTCAGTCAACTCTATTCCAATCCCTCTTAACATCAACCTCGGAGCATTTTCACCAGCCTTGGTAGTCGGTGATGGAGAGGTATTTTCCCTATTCTCCATCTCTACTATACAATACTAACAATCTTCCGCAGATCTCCTTTGGCGGCGAAGCCGATGTCACAAGCCTTATGACCGCCCTCAGCGGCGCCTCCCAAGAGGCATCTGAGAACAGTGCTGCAACCATTCAGCGAGCAGGCGCCGAGGTCCCCAATGGTGCGTCTATAGTCACCCCAGCCACGACTGAGACCTCCTCGGCTCTTGCATCTGCCACTGCAGAAGTGGCAGCCGCAGCCATCCTCCCGCAGGGTCTCAACGGCATCGGTCGCAAAGAAAAGACCAACGATATTGAGCCACGCATCGCTGACACTGATTCCGTAGAGAAGCGGGACGTCACCACCGTCGAGACCCGGGATACCGAGGAGGAGAAGCGCGACTTGGCTGGCTTTAATGCTGCGCTGGCCTTTGCAACCGAGGCATTGAAGACCAGCCCTGGTGTGCAGCTTGGTACTGGCGAGGGTGGATCTGGTATTGGTATCAAGGTCGAGCCTGGAACTCAAAGCGGTGCTGCTGCTGCTGCCCCAGCTGCTGGCGAGAAGAGAGATGTCTCGAAGAGAGCCCCACTTCCTACAGTCACCATGCTTAAGGTCCGCACCATTGGAGATTCTTCTTCTGGTATGTTTAGTTTGATTCCCAGTCCCCCGACTTTGTACTGACCGCTGACAGTTCCTGCTAAGAAAACACGAAGAGATTCGGTGTCTAAGCCAGTCAAAGCCAGACAAGTTCAGACCAGACGGGTTCAAGCTAGACAGGAGCAAGTGGATATTGATTCGATCAACCTAAACATTGGTGGTGACGGACAAGAATATGAATTGACGATCGCGGAGATCAAACCATAGAAAGGCTGTGCTTGTGTATTGTATTTTCTTCTTTGTGTAGACTATAAAATGGGATCATATGAACAGTAATGACCTGGTCTTCCGTATGCCGGTGAATTGATATGCAATTGATAATCAAATGCAAAAAGTGCTCATAACTGTAGAAAGAAATTCCTCTGATTCTTCTGCCTCTCGTGACAGGTAATACCGAAGGAGACGTGATCTGTTTTCCGGGGCTTACTTGGACTCGATGAAATCAAAACTTGACGCACTTCCAGTACCCGTTGGAATCATATAGAGTTGCGCAAATGACTAATTTGATACCTAAAATCCATGTTTGCTACTGATCACCTTGCAAAACACTTCAAATGAACACCACGCTTCACATACAGCAGATGCCGTTGAATGAAGTTTTCACGATGAATGAGGCCTTAGAGTCATATTACAACATCACACTCTCATCATATTTAGACAAGAATCTTCTAACAGTAGGTTCGAAATTATTGACTACGTACTAGCTCACATATTCGCATCCAAGACTTGAACAATATTAGAATCTAGAGTAACTCTTCCGATGAAGGCTGCTTCCCGCTCAACAACCACGCAACCCAAAGAATCTACTGAGTTAGTCTATTCCACGCGACAACACGCTTTCCTTTTTGTCCTCCGGTCTAGTTTAATAAACAATGAAGACAAACTAAGTACTTGCTCTCTTTTTCGCTTCGTTTCTCGTTATTGTGGTCAATTATTTTCTCTCCCATCTCTCCTTCGTATCTCGAGTTCCACGAAAAAAGAAAGACCAAAAATTTAAACAATAGTCCTTCTTTATCGAGTTCTTACTAATACATCTAGAATTGCCCTTCACACAAGCCAAGCGTATTCCGCTCCCAAGATTCGGTCGAAGGCTAGAGTTGGAGCTAACATGGGATCCGGATGTGGGTAACCGGGGGGCAGAATATGTAAGGAGGCGAGTGAGACTTCCGAAAGCTGTGCAGATGCAATGTTTGATGGGGGAACACAGAGAAGTGATTGTTGTTAGGGATTGAGGAGGGATATAAAGGGCTTGAAGAAAGTCGCATCAAGGAAGAAGTCTCGAATAGAGTAGTCAAATACAAATGCATAATATTTGCCACGACGAAAATTATGATGTTGTTACCTTTTCTCGTCGGCCTAGATCTTTTTCTAAAAACCCTACTACATTTGCTGAATGTAACTCCTGTCTACGCAAGCATAGTCAAATCACGGTTATTGATGTTTAACGCCAGACTACTATCAATATATCATATCTTCTACGCAATAAGAAATATTTTGGAATAAAATCTTTGACTTTTTTGAGTCTAGGCCATGAAGTCTGAATTCTCAAGAATCCCACCCTTTCCCATAATTCAATTTCATCACAGCGTTATTCCCATTTCCATGTCCCCATATCTATGCTACTTCATAGGGGCGGTGAGGCACTTCGTATATACATGATACTGGTGAACTTACAGCATTCAAACTGTAGAGACAGCTTTGATAGCAAAAAACAAAAAGGAGAAGCGTCAGAAGGAAAGGGGTACTCTAAATAAAGTCATGACCCATGTCAGAAATATGAGATTAATAGAGGTATCACGTCGATAGAATACAGGTTGTAGTTGCCTGTATTGCATGATCTGTATCTACGTTGTAGACATGTAAGAGATTTTCTAACGTACTTGATCAGTTAGCTGGCCATATCATCATCCTGGCCACAATCCCTGTCACCAGTACTTTTTTCCAACTTTAAAGTACAATTATATTACAACTATTTAAAATATTAATATACACATTAAAATAATTAATTTCTTAGCATTTTAAATTATATAAATAATGTATTTTAACGATTTTTATTTATTACAGATTGTTAAAACACGTGTTTATTTTAAAGTTATATGTTTAGTTTAAATTTTAATTTACAACTTTATTATTATTTATAGTTCGACTTTGCTATTTTTAAACGTTTACAATTTTTATAATGTTTTTTCTATATATAAATAATTTTTTTATACTTTTTTTAAAACAAAATTTATTATTAATAGCTTGTAATTATCGATTTTTAACTAAAAATAATTAAATCAATTATAAATTAAATCAATCAATTATAGTAATATACTTAATATTTTTAAATTTTAAAAATATTAAACAAAAGTATATAAACTATAAATATTTTTATAATAAAATTTTTATTAATTTAAAATTTTGTTTCGTTAAAATTATAAAAACTTTGTAATTTATTATATTATTTTTTTAATTATATTTAATATAAAATCGAAACTAGTTTTATTTTTTTTTAAATTTTAAAATTTTTTTATCAATAATTGGAATTTTAATTGTACTTTAATTTAAGTTGAAAATATTAATTTCTAAGCTATAAAAGCCGAATATTTTATAATTGTTAATTTTATAAACGCGTGTCAGGTGCCAGGATGTCACGTGCTAAAGGGGCAAGGAGCGGCTCGGTAAGAGCCATGATGCTGGGCACATATGGGCACGTGGGCAGCCGCCAGGGGTACGGAGGGTATAAGTAGGGGACTCGGGACGTAGTAGAGAGGGTAGAGATTAGTCTTGTATCAGAATTGCAGTTGACTTGTGCCACACTACTCCAGCACCTTACAACGCGTTATTTATTGTTTGTTTTACGCGTAATAAATTAATAATATTGCAAATAAATAATTATATAAAAATGATTTTACGTGTATTTATATATAATATTTAATTAATAAGTTTTTTTTTTTTTATTATACTAAATTTACGATTAATATATAAAATTATTAATTTTGTAATTACTTGTTTACTTAAAACGTTATTGTTATATTATACACGTTTAAAGTAATTTATAACTTTAAAAATTAGTTTTACTAATAAACTTAAATATTTAAATAATAATAATAATTTTAATTAATTGTTTTTAAAGTTGTTGGTTAAACAATTGCAATTTGAAGTGCAAAAATAATGGTGGTGACAGGGATTGTGGCCAGGATGATGACATGGCCAGCTAACTGATCAAGTACGTTAGTTCCTTGGCCTATTACGCAAGCCAATTTCTGACACCCAAAGAGAAGACCCAAATCATGTGATATGATTAGTAAGTTAGCGCCTTGGCATCTTCAACTTCAAAGGGGCTGACATTTTCAGGCTATCACTAACAACCTTACTTTCTGCTGTTTGATATTTAATATGGTTCTAAGGAGATCGAAGACGCAAGAAATCTCCAGAAACTCTGGCACGGATCTATAGTCATATATAAGCATGTATTTACTAGGTCACACGCTTCGAGGAAGATGGCTTGGATTGTTAGGCCTTGCCCGACAATCACCTAGGTCCTGGTATCGAGACCGTATTCGAGAGGAGCTTCGGGAGCGCCATAATGCAAAAACACTCTGCCAAAAGCTCAGTGAAACCTCGGACGTCTTTTTTTCTATTATTCGAGCTCGGCACGATGGATTTCCCATTCGACGGCTACCGGCTTTTGTTTTTCGCCATGTCCCAGTATATGCATACATGCTGGGAAAGTACACTTTGCGTTGGAAATTCTATCAAACTACCGCTATGTTGTGCAACGCACCTCGATATAAGTTGGTGCGTGAAGTAGTCAACCCCAGCAGAGACCACAACCTCTACGAAGTTGCTTGCCGCCACCAAATCGATCCAGTAAAGTTCAAGCGCGTTGGTCTTCGACTACGACGGATTTGGCCTCTTTTGCCGTAAATCTGTGCTTCTAGAGATTATCAGATTCATTATTCAAGGGCTTTGAAATGGCACGGATCGAGATAGAGCTGGTGAAGAACACATCGAAGCGGCCAAGAAAACCCACGATGTTTCACAATGAAATCAAATCGAACCTGATTCAAGCTTCAGGGTACATATCGTTCTCCCGCTCTATAGGATTTTGATAACTTGAGATTCAAGCCCCTTTCAACTTATTGAATTTTTGAACATAATTTTCAATGAAAGTTTACTATTGGTTCTTATTATACTACTTGCGCACTATCTTTTCAATCCATGATTACAAACAATCAAAGAGACAACTATAGCCACCAACTTTAGATCCCTTCTATGCAGAGACATAAGTTAGAATCGTTACTGTTTAGGCTACTTCCACAGCGACATACAATCAAGGCATGTGTGTCGTGTTGAATAGTCGGTTGCCAGTATCAGTGGTGCCGCTGCCAGTGAACTTGTTTTGTGACAAACGAAGTGCGATAAGATTAAGTTTTGTGTTGCGGGCTAGTCCATAAATGAGACCACCCTCAGAAACTGACTCCTCCTGGATAACACCAGCAATAACCACAATGCGGATAGTTGCATGGAGCTTGCGGACATGTTGCTCAAACTGCACCACCGTTTTGCCATTATTCACCACTGAGTCAACTAGTACTACAGTCATTTGTCCTTGCAAGTGGTGAAGTTTGATATCTTCAGGATATTTCGCATGTATGAACATGGCTAGCGGGAAGACGTCGTTAACGCCGATTGCCATAGGCTCTCCACCACGCATCAGCGCTACTATAGTTGTCTGCTGCTCATTCAACAGCCGATACCCACTTGTACTATGGCCCTGGACATGCGGAATTGCGTATTCCTCAAGGCCAACAATTTGGGACAAGAACTCAGTCCCCAGATACTGTCCTACACGGCGATGGCTTTCCCTTAGAGCCGGACCGGCAATATTGGCATTCCGCATAGGCGTCATAAGTATCTTAGCAGCAGACCGATATGTAGCGTGTTGGACTTGAATACCAGCCTGTGGGCTGCGGCGGCGGAAGATAGCATCAACGAACTCCTGGTCCGTGAGACGAATTAGAGGGAGCATATTCGTATCCTGCCGTGGTGGCGAATTGCTGGGAAGGACGACCTGGCGTGCTCGAAGACCGCCATCACGAATAACGTTGAATAAATCCAAGTCCATGGTTTTGCTTCTTGTCTTCTCATCGCCAACAACGACGATAGCCTGATCTGCTCTACATAACATGTCCAAGTCCAACGGACTGTCACCAAATGCCCACACATACAGCCGATGATTGACCTGCAAACGGCGAACCAAGGCTTCTTTCACCGCTGCTGTAACGACAAAGCTATCTGCGATGCGTCCTCCGCCGATGACTTTTACAGTCTCAGACAGACCTTCTTTCTCGAGCACTTTCTCCCAGACACAACGCAGTCCACAGGTGACAATGACTGCACCAACGTGTTCCTCTTTCGTTACCATATGCAACAAAGACACAAATTCGCGATGCATTACAACTACCGATGCTACGTCTTCGCATATGGCATCAAATTCCGGATCATCAGCAGCATCTTCATATAGTAAAGTCGCCTGGCGAAACGCCGTATAAGAATAGCCCATTGAACTACTAAACAGCTTCTTTAACGGTTGGGGTTCTGCTTCCGCTCGCTCAGAATGCAAGATCCTGTCCCAAAACAGCATGCCAGTATCATCTGGTGCCAGGGTCCTGTCGGCGTCCATCACCAAAATCGTGCCCAATTGGCCTTGGGCAGCGACAACATGTTTATCCAGCATACTCTCGGCAAGAGACAAATTGTAGTTCTCGTTGTGGTGCTGAAAATCGCGTAGCCGCGTCAATATTTTGGCCAATGTTTGCTGCTGGGACACAAGTGAGAACAGGATGCCATGTTTGTAGCAGAGATCGCACAGCTGTGATTTCTCGGTCTGCTGCCATTTCGATAGCTGATTAAGTGGTAGAAATGGTCGGCTTTTGCTTATGTCTCCCATGCGGCGTTGTGAAATGATTTCGTTAGGAATATCCAAGTAAACCACGTGCGTGTATATATCTTGATCACTTTGAGTCCACACCGATTGTCCAGCTTCCTCTTCCGTGGACCAGAGCATGGAGTGACCAGCAACGACGGCAACAAGCCCGGTTGTCATGCATTCCTTTCTTATTGTTTGGATAGCCAGTTCGCGCCAATGTAACTTCTCTTGCTCGTCCAATTTCTCGAAAGCATCGAGACCACCAGGAACGAGATCAGCAATATTTTGGGAGCCTTCATAGAACGCGAATTCCTTCTCTCCAAGTTCTTGCTTTAGCTGGTTCAGTAGAAATGTCTTACCAGAACCAGGAATACCGTATATACCGATCACTACTGCCTTCTTGTTGCAAGCAGAAGAATTTCCATGTCCTATTTCGGCATTTAGACCTGTAGTTGAGCCCGGCATGATTTATATCGCGTTCTCGTAGTTGGTAGGTATATAGTATTGAGGCTCTATTCATTCAAATGATGAGATGATGATTAAACGATGTGCAGCAATCTTCAGATGAAGGAATGCGAGAACAATTGCTTCGAAATATTACTGTTTGCTCAGCCTTCCAGAAAGCTTCCACAATGCAATTTATATGGTTGATACAGACTTGCATTATCCGCTTACTCTTCCACCCCATCGACCCAGCTGACCAGGCGCCAGTGCCCCGAAACATCTTGTACTCACTCTCACACAATCGGATGCTTATTGCCTCGCCATGTCTCATACATTCTTCTGCAGGAATATGATGATATATTATGTAGTGAACTAACTTGTGACTTCATTGGGCATGTCTATGGCGCCAAGGAGACTCTGTATCACCTAATCATTTCTTATTTGAGGCCATCGACAGGAAGCTTGGTGGGAAACGCCTCAGCTTGCATCTCGCTAATTGAGGCCTACAATAAGGTGCTTCAGGATACGCCCTGGTGTGCTGTAGATGGTTACACCACGCTAATTTTGAGGCCTACTATCGCTTATCTACTGACCAGTCATGGAATCTTCGCTGCTGATTTGCGGGGACCGATCCTCTATTTTGATCTCCAAGCCTGTTCATGTCCTTGCCTGAGAATGATGCATTTGTGGCCCTTGCCTCTCGCTTGTTTCTAGTAACAGCGACTTCCTCATTCCTATACTAGGTATTTTTTTCCTTCTGTAATGCCCCTTGAGATATCCGCTGGGCTTCTCCTCCATTTAAGTCCGTCGGTTCCTGTTTCCTAAACAGCAAACGAATCCAATCGCCTCCTGAGCAAACATATCTTCGCCGAAAACAAGGTATTCTCGCTCCACCAATCTCAATTCGCATCCACTTGAATATTGGGGGGATTCTGGTATGAGGCAAAGTATTGTATTATCACCACGCTCGTTGTAAGGGAGATGGTTGTTATTGGGTAGCAAGGAGATATAATACGTGATGGAGCCTTTAGAACACAGATTAGTCGAAGGACCCATATAAGAATCCGGTCACCTTCAAATATGTTGTTTGCACTAAACAGAAATAATGATTGCATTGCACACTGTAAAACCTTGTAATCGGTACTTAGATAATAGCACAGTCTTCAATGGCCTTACCATCGCCCGCACCGCAATACATTCAAAGGAAGTTCACTCCCAAGCTGGAGCTAAGGAAAGCTTATTCATTGTAATTTGGCACCACCACCATCTCCTTCATCCTCACTTTCGCTTGCCGCCAGTTCCTCATCCTTATCAGGCGAAATAGTGGCGCTGGAATTATGCGCCTCCAAGTTTTCAATAGCCAGGCCTTCGAACTCTATCTCCAGTAGCTCTTTACCCTCGTACACTCCTGGAATATTGTCAATAAGATAAGTAGGCTCTGTATTCGAGTCATGTCGCTTAATTTCTGGCACCTTTTCGGTCAAAGTTCGAAATGCATCCTCCCTTACTCTCACCAAGATCTTGTTCATGAGGTCTGTTCTCTTCTTTTGAGATTTCAAACCCTCGTCTTCATACACGTCGGGCAGCCTCCAACTAGGGTATATGTTTCTATGTGTCGGCCGAACCTGAACCCCACTCGAATGGGATTGAAAGTAGTAATCACATAGACGACAAGTGGGCTTACTGCAGCCAATGTATGCATATTGATTGAAGAACCGGGAGGGGTGTGTGCCTCCATCCTTCTCAATAGATTCGAGGAGAAGAACCTCAGCGTGGACGATTGGCCGAAATGATTTAGATGTGGCTTCTCTACGTAGAGTAGCGTTCAACTGAAATTTCTCTAGTTCTTGCGCGTGAGACTTGTAATTCTCCATTTTTGAAGGATCAGAAGTCATGCGGCCGATGACATCACACATAGAAAGACTTTCTAGTCTTTTTTGACGTCGTAACGGACACTTGCCTGGGACACTGGAGGTAATAAATTTAACCTCGAAGTCTTCGAATAGTTCAGGCCATCGCTTGCGTGTTAAGACAAGGACCTTGATCGCTTGCAGGTAGGAGAGAAGGCGTCCCGCTGCATGCCGTAGCTCACACCAACATGTAGATCCGGTTATTCTTCCATTGGTGGCTCGGCTTCGAATGAGTTCATCCACGTCCGATTGGTATAAGCGATCAATGGCACTGATCACTACTTCGCATTGTTGGGAGACTATATAAATGCTTAGCACCAATTGAAGATGCGTAGCAGTTGCTTACATGCATCGTCATTCAATGATGAATCGCTTGCAGAGACTACTAATTTCTGTAGCTCTTCAAGTTTCTTGAGGATGGAGTGAGCTATAAGAGAAGGTTAGTACACTAAATATAAAATATGCTTTTGGAACTAACATTCTTTCGTGATTTCTCCTGTGCATGTATCAATACAGCTAGTAGATTGCTTATTCAATGAATGAAGGTAAGCTGTCACTCTTGGCCTTGTGAATGATAGCGATGTTTGTAAGAGATGCGAGGTTATCCGTTCAAGATCATGGGCCTCGGTCTTTCCCAAAGTAGCGATGAGATAAGATATAAACTTCCGGGCACCGATCAAGTCAATTTCTTCTCGTTGGTTTGATGCAAAACGATATTCGATTCGGTCAGGAAATGATAGGACAGCAAAGGCCGTTACCGTGTTTCCGCAGCCTCGCTCATTATCACATAGCTGACCAAGTTTATTAACAAAGCAATGAAAAGCATACTCTGGAGATTGTGTGTTATCCGGCAATAGGTCTGGAGTTTTTGGAGCTTGGCTAGATTCACATGCCCGGTTAAGGCTTTTGAGGAGTATTATCGGCTCATAGAAACGGTTGGCAAATTTAGGTTCGACAGGAACGGGGCAGCGATGAATCGCACCATTTGAAGAGGGCCCTTTAATAATGTGAGTTATAATAAATCAAAATACGATTGTGGGAGATTTTAGACTGACCTGTAAATCCTGGCATGGTCTGATAGCAATTAAGGCTTTGTAGATCTTGGATGCTGTAGTATAGTGGGCAAAATGAGAACAGTTGAGAAACTTTGAAGAGTGCAAATTCATGGAACTTTATATACTGAAAATCCTAGCGGCGGTAATGGCTAACAGGTGATTAGCTCAGCCATTAACCAAAAATTAAAACTAAACACGATATATTAAATTATGTCTCGTATGCTAAATGATGGCATCAAAATATGGTGTTGGGCAGACTTCGAAATGTAATCCACTTCTGCACTCTCAGAACGCCTCAGCACAGACTAATGCTGTTCTTTCAAAGCGACTCACATAAGGCTGCTGGAGGATATGCCGCCTTGATATGCGGACTATTTCGAGGCTCAGGCAACGCTAAAATCTTGATGCAGGAGGCCTCATGGTAGGCCTCACAGTAGGCCTCCAAGGGTTGGAAGTAATCGACCAACCAAATTCAGATGCCTGACAAGGCACCCCCGCACCATGTATCTTCTTTTAATATCGAGCAGTAGTGAGCTTGTCACTATAAGTCACACAATACTCCATTCCTGACCTTCTATTTTATATCAGCCCTCGAGTTTGAACTGTTCAACATTCAGTGTAAGACAGGCAGGCGGCCTCTGGTACACTACAATAAGTTTCAGGAGGCAAAAAGCTGCCTAAACTCCATTCGACTATTTTCCTCAGTAATGCTTAAATCAACGAGATAGAGCGCGCTCAAAGGAGTTAAACATTTGATGCTCAATCGAAATAGATTTTGGTACGTATTTTGATTGACAGAATAATTTGGAAAATGATGTGAAGCTGATTCATAATGAAAAGTGCTGTTCTGCCTTCGACCCTGGCAACTGGAATACGTCGAAAGCCACACGACACACGTTTCCAAGTTATATCTACATTCGCCTAGCTATTGAGAAAGGAGGACGAAGTTTAATGCCATGTCACAAGGCAATCCGAATATCATATGGGATCCATCAATGGTCCCAACACCTACTACGTCTGAACCATATTATGATTCAACATATGATGAAACGCCATTTGCTACTCAAGAGTTGCCATACCCACTCTATCATCCTCAGGAGGTATCTTACTATCCTAGATCTTCGAACATGCTTGGCACCTCTTACTCAACTTGGAGCACTCTGAGCTACGAGGTTGACAACAGCCTTTACCCTACCGCCGCAGCGACCTCATTAACAGGTTCCCCATCCCCGAGCCGTTAGGACTCAGGTGAAATGGTATATCCTCAGGGGAACCCGATCAATAACGGAGAGCAGAACCAAGGATTCTCCACAGTTCCAAATGTACATATTGACGCAAATTCATACCCAGGCTCTTCACAAAATACGGCGTACCCGGATCCTTCTTTAGCAACTCAACCTTTACCTATGGACAATTTTCAATATATACAGCAGCCAATGACCGCCAACATGCCTTTTTGGCATCCTGAGCCAACTGTGCTAGAATCTCTACCACCGGCAGATACAAGCCTGGGGCCAACGGGGAACTATTCTAGCAGGCCCCTCGAATGTCCAAACTGTGGAAAGGAGTTCTCCAAGAATCACGAACTAACGTAAGCTCTCATAGCAAACGTTGTTACTGAAAACTGCTCACCAATTATCAGAAAACACATGAAGAACCATGTAAAGCCTCTCATATGTGCCGTATGTCAGAGCTCTGGGGCAGCTGAGAAAAAAGATCTGCATCGACATTACTGGGTCCATCATCCTGAATACGCAAGAGAGAATGGAATCCCGAAAGAGGAGAAGACTTGCCCTGATTGCGGACATACAGGACGAAGTGATAATATCAAGCGGCATTGGGGCACATGTCATAAGGTCTAAGCGGATGGATTCTGAGGAGTCTATTTAATTGCTGGAATTTTTCATCTATAAATCATTCTGTATTCATTTGTCAAGCTATTGAGGTTTATTCTTTCTTAAATATACTACTTATGCCAATGATCTCTCCATTCTGTCTCCTTTTGATACTCGTTGCGATACTCGATACTAGTTAAATGCATTGGTGTACGCTAAAAGTGTCATATAATAATTGTACGGGCCATCCTTACGCAATGGCATAGCATAGGACTGAGGGGAGTCTGGTTCATCTAGCAGGTGATTGTATCTACATGTCTAAAGACCCGTCATCTCCCGAACTTAAGGTGCCAAGAGCTGTCGAGCAACAAGCTGATTCCAACCCGCTATAAGTCCTTTGAGATATGTATATGATGGGTATATACGACGAGAGTCAGATTTCGGGCTGGAACCTAATCCTTTTCCCGTTCATTTCACACCGTATGTTATGTGTTCCAACCGCCGACTAAGCATGCTTCAGCCCCAGGCATCTAGCAACACCTTGGCATCATGCAAGTTATGGTAATTATCAAGTAGCCTTGATGTCCGCCTAATTAATCGCTTGATAGGGCCATGCATCTGCGTTAGGTCTCATGATATTGAGACTACTCTTTTCCTGGGAGATAATCATGATTTGCGATTATTCCTGCGTGTATTGGCTTGATACGTCGGTGATGCCATCTCCAGCATGAGGCCTCCTGCAATTGTGGGTCTCCTTGCATCTGTGATGCATACTGTATGCATGAGGTCAGCTTTATTGTGGGGTTTCGCATTCTGAGGTTGGATTGAATAATGACGTGGAGCGTGTCAAGGCCAGAATATCAGTTTTGCTATCCTATGCTGCGTTCTCAGGCTCGAACAATCCCTGACAACAACTGTTGCCTAGTCTAAACCGTGATTGCTTCTAAAATTAAGCCTTTGGTCACAAGGCTACCACACCCTTTCGAACTCACGATGATAGAACGCTGGTGAAACCAAACTCATAAATTGTATAAGCCAAATCTTTGACTGTGTGTCTCCAGGTTTTTTGATAAGTTATATAGAACATCGCTGGGAAAATGCAAGACTAGCCAGGGCGGATGCTAGCCATAACCAAAAAAACAAAAAAAAAAAAAGTTAATGAGGCTCTTGGTAGCCAAGACAGCCTTTCGTTTAGCGCGCTTGACACGATTATATCTAGCAGATTCTCATGGAAAATGGTGGAATCAATTCAAGAGCTTATCAACTTCTTTCTTATCCCTTTACGACATATCAAATGAATACTTCAGTGGTATTGGCCCAATCTGAAAAGAAAGGCGGTAAGTCCAAACGCAGGCTTAAAGCGCAGGGTGGGAGATATAAACATGACAGCTTGAGCACACTGAAAGGTGGAAGCAAAATTATGTAAAGGGAGATTCAACAACTTCTAGTAAGTGCTAGATGATAGCACGTACAGCTCTGGAGTGAAAGCTCCCACTGGCCTGCAAAACCTGTCATTCTTACACATAAATACTTTAACAGACATAGGAATGTAATCCAACCTGAATCATTAGCCGTCTGAACAGCCCGTAGTAAACAGCCTTAGATAGCGTCAAGATAGCGGATCCCAAACCGTTCATTCTAACATTTTCAAGTAGGTTTTGTACACTACATTGATCCGAAGAAATTTCTGGTAGTGACCTAAGAATGGCCTTGGGTACAACAACATCGAAAACTAAATTTCTACATTAAACATGTGCTTTCGAGGCTCTGATCATTGCATCCTCTGGCGAGTACTTCTTTCCCGCTCTCCGTCACGTGATTGCCCAGGTCGTTTCCTGCTACTACTCGACGCGTGGACGGACGGCTGGTGCTGCATTGGAGTAATCTTTCTACTCTGCAGCATCTCAAATGACATATTTGTCTCTGATGTAGCTTGGCTTTCTAGAGGAGTCTGCTTCCTACTGCTCGGCATGATAGCTGTCTGGCCGTATCGATAGAAATCTTCCCTGTCTCTTAAGTTCGTTTCCACAATATTTCCATCTAGCCTTTGCATAATTGCTTTAGCAGCATCTTTAAGCAGTGAAAGGAGGGTCTTAATCCCATAGCCGAACAGAATTTTTTCGAAAGTTTCGAGAATTTTATCTCGGTGGAAGGAGTCTTTCTGAAATTTGAAAAAATCCTGATACTCGAACCTTAAGGGGTAATCTGGTCTGTCCGGCATGATAAAGCCTTGGTCAGAACCGTCTTTAGGTTCCCGGGTTGCTCGGTGGATGCGAATAGTTAAGCCCTCCGTACTTGCCACTACAGAAAAAAATCTTACTTCAGTGAAGAAGTGCTTCTCATGTTGTGGCCCCGCGTCTCGGAAAAATTCAAACATATTATGGAGTGCCTGACTTGCATTATTTAGACTTTGACGCTTTGCGATAATGTCATCCGCTGAAATGAAGCCTTTTTTAGCCTCAATAGTGCAAAAATGAAAAACCCTTCTTGCCCCAAATTCGTTCGTGTTCTCAAAGCAAGCAAGGCCTCTCGTTGCTCTTGGCATATCATTCCACAAGTGATCGGCTATTACAGCCTTCCTGCAGAAACAAACAGCAAGGTCAGGCTTCGGTTGTGTCAAGAATTTTAGGCGTCTCTTATATGCTCTGCTTGGCATCGGTGGACAAGTCCACAGCTCCTCGACGCTGAAGTCAAGACATTGTGGAATGTTAACGTCGGTCTTGTAAATTAGACGGTGGCGCAAAATCAGGGCCATCATGAGTGTTCTTTGAAACAGTGCCTCATTCGATCCTTGTTCACATTTAGCTTGATCCAACATCCACAGCTGTCCATGCGACTCCCTTTCCTGTTCAGTCTCCCGAACAGACTCTTCGAGCGCTTGATGCTTAATTTGATCTATGACTGGGTCAAGTGTTGCACTTTCCGTCAAAATGACATTCCGTAATGACAGCCCTTCGGTAAACAGTTTATTCTCGGGACCTATCCTCGAATACTCCTTTGCCATATTCGGATTTGCAATAACCGCATCTATGACAGCTACTGCTTCTTCATCTAGAGGTGGCAGATATCCCCACTGGCGAGAAAATATATTCTCCGGGTCTAGACCCTGTATGGAAAGAGGTACTCCTTGATTGTAATAGTCATTAGGAGGGTTGTATTCACTGTGCTGATATTCTTCTATAAGTGAAGGCGCTATGGGCCTTTCGACAGATTCAAGAACAGTCTTGTTGGGGCGAGGCTGGGATTCTGCTGTTCCTTTGGCTCGTCGAGGTTTTCGAGGCTTGCGAAGAATGGATTCTGGGTTATCTTCAAAAGCTGTCGGGAATGCGGCAGAAGATCTTGACCTAATACCAACAGTGGTACGGTTACGACGATCTGAGGATACCGTGCTGATGTTTCTGTTCTATCATCAAACAACACATGTTGGACATTAGGGCTAAGAGCCTCGATAATATCTTGTGTCTAAACACCAAATCAAGACTTACCTTTCGTCTGGATCCAGAATCGGTTGGATTGGCAGTGCTTTCGGTTGTTGGAAACTGGGAGCGACTTGTCTTTCCTTTCTTAGGAGGCATCGAAAAGATATTTCTGTAGTAATTAGCTCAAGCAGCAAGGAAGGACGATCAGGCCTACATGCACTCTCAAAGCACAAAAGGCGGAATATGAATACAGAATCTTTTGAGTGTACTAAGAGACTCTAGCACAAATATTAAAAGCCTAGAGCGGGGTACCGTAGGTGATCGGGTGAGCGGCCCGCTCCGATTCCCCACTTTGCCTTATCACCCAACCTCTGTTCAATGCTCTTCATGAGATTGATCATCACTTCCAGGGCCATCATTATATATAACAATACCATCGTGCCCCATAGCTTGGTTACCGCACCCACCCACGCTATTTCGATTCTGAAAAGGCGTAATTTCAACACACAGAGGCTGCAATTCAATCACTCTAGTCAATAGCCAGTGCTGAGATTAAAAAAAAAATTCAAACAATGGCTTTCAAGGGACTGCTGCAAGGAAATCACTATTATATTGCGGAATTGGCCACTGATGAGACCTGAGACTTGATATCCTTCTGTCAAAATATAAAGTTGGTTTATTGATGAGTTCGTGTCAAACCCCAGTATTCAAAGGCTATATAGATCTAAGACCCATCATTCCTCAAAAATTTAAAGAGGTTATAGTCTGTACAGTTGACCTTATAGCATGTTTCTGTGATTTCGCATGTTTACAAGGCATAGTCTATAGTCGCAGAGGGTTTGAGGATACGGCGGTTGTACTGCTTCCCCTTTCCTGAGAATGATAGATCGGTTGCCTGTCTTCTGGTGAGTATAATTTACGACCTTAATATCATCTTCAGCACATTGCACAAAAGCCTCAAACTGCTCCATGGCAGTATTCATCGCTGCCACCACTTCTTCGACCCCTCCATAACAACTTACTTCAGACGAGTCTATCAAGCAAAAGGATATACACATCTTAAGTTATTTTATCTGCATCTTCTCTTAGTTCGTTCTCTAAGTCGCCAAAACCTTGCCTTTACAGACGTTTCTTGCAAACAAGTTATTTTAACAAATAAATAATTCTAAAGCTTCTTTCCCCTTCAAGAGTTTGAGAGAAAGCCGATAGGCCAGTATTTTAGGTATGTTCTTACTGCAGAGAACTTGGGAGGGCTATGCAAATGATGACCATGATGAGTTTGTGAGGATTCGTTAGTTGTATGTGCTCTGTTAGTTGCTCGTGCAGAATCTGTTTTACTGTGATCACCATGCTGATATTGTAAGAGAACGCACATGCCTTAAGCGACACAAACTTTCTTTATAGTAGTATAGATACCCAATTTGCTTTCAACAAGCAACTTAAGAGTACACAAGTCGAATATGCTACTATTGCAACCTTTACACAATCTTTATTTGATAATTATGTTGCGAAATCACCAATTCAGTTATATTTCGATATCGCATGAGAATACTGATGGTATAACCTATGGAAGACGTAAATGCTAGAAAGGTCTCCATACATGAAGTTGGCACGGTCAAATGAGCGGCTGTCAGTGAGAGGTTAGCACAGGACATCAGTCCACAACAGGGCAATATTGACGTTTTCTTTACTCGAAAGTATCCCATAAAACTAGCTTGTAATTATCAAGCCTAATCTGATTCCCGTACTTGGGTAGCTTACATTCCATCACAAAGCATTTGGCTTCTGGTCATTTTAATATCTCATTTGAGACGTGCAGATAATGGTATCCATAGGTCATAGGGGAAGCATGCAATTTCTAGCTGTAAAAGTGAAGCATATACAGAATATAAGGTATTTTCTGCTTTACGAAAGAGCTAATGAGACCCAGTGCCATCTGACTCTCACCGGCTCCACAGTATGCTTAATTAAGATCTTCTAAAATTCATAGAAACTAGCCTGTGACCTAAAAACAGTCTAGATATATTGCACATGTCTACTGCGATTATCCCAAAATTACTTTTCATGTGCAAAGTTCATTTGGCATAATATAACGCTTCGGACTGCATACAAGAAACCCCGGCCATGGTGCTTTTTGGTTTTCACACGTTACTAGCGCTTAAGCGGATATTGTAAGGCTGTATTCACTTTCCAAAACCCACGCTGCACAGTAAAGCCTTGCCCGCTTGACTTAGAGAACTAAATTGCCTGTTGAAAAAGAGCACAACCGCTACAAACAACCACAACAACGAGACTCATCCACAAATCTTCCATTTGCTTCCGCCACCCTCTGAAATCTTCCGCAAGCTGTATGCGGACTGAAATTTTCATCAATAGTGCATAGTATCAAAGGATTTTGGTCAGTTGATACCAAGTCTTTTGCTTAACTTGCATCAGCCCTCCTTCGCTCCTCAGGTAAGAGTGAGCTGAGCATCAGGGACAGTGAGGAGCTTACCAGGTCTACAGTTCTTTAGCTGCTACAGAGAAATCAATATTCTACCATGGCAAGTTTCAATTTGTCACTGCAAGATCTTTAAATGACCCATCCGCCCAGCCCTTTCACTTTGCCCCGTGGTTCTATCTAATCCTCTTTTTTAGGTCGGTCCTTATCGCAGCCCTTACCCAGACCTCAGCAGATCCAGAAAATTTCCTGCAACCCCAAGTCAAATCTCCACGGGTCGAAGACTACTTCAACAAGCTCCAATGGCTCCCCCACAGGAGATCTTCACCCTTTGTCTGGAATCTATGGATCTAGCTTTCCACCCAGCGGGAGGCCATATCCAAATAGATATCTCACAATCTGAAGCAGAGGCATTTTTGGCCAGTAGAAGATTTATTGTCGTGGATCAAGGTCTATCAAGACAGGATGCAGGCGAATGTCACATAAATGTGGTCCTCAGCCGTTCCATTACCAGCGACATAAACGATCTTCCATACAGCATGGTTACTGGAGGTCTCGGACTACAAGACGATGATAACTTTGAGGATGGCATTAATTCAGCAAACCCCGAGTCTGCTTATTCCCAGGCACTGGTGGTGCTTAAAAGCCTCTCCACTGGACCTCGTAGATCTTTTGTTACTTATAATTTTCTTCAAGGTCAAGGCAAATACGCTTCAGCTGGTGTGGCTAATCTTGAGCTTCGCTATAGGAAAGATGGGAAGCCGGATAGTCTGGTTGCGATATTTGAGCCTTTTGTCCAAACGACCAATACCAGTTTACACGATCACCTTATCCCTGGTGAAGTAGTAACAGCTTTGGAACATCCATCACAAGTTTTTGACATTATGGACTTCAATTACTTTCCAAAGTTTGATCTACTCCCACCAGAGCTACGATTTAAGATCTGGCAGATGGTCGCCAACGTTGGAGGTCGGGTCATTGTCATACATGACAGAGGAGAAGAAATCGAAATTCCCAGACGCACACAACTCTCCCGTCAGGGCGGCACGATGGTCTCCAGAAAGCCAAGGAAGGCCCACATCCACAAAGCTGTTTCTTCTTGCATCAAAGACTATGACGAACTCCAGGCTCTTGCATTTGTCAACAAGGAGACCAGAACTTTCCTTCTAGGAAAATTTGGCTACAAGATCATCATGAAAGATCTTCTCCATAATAACAAGGGTATTCTGTTCAACTACGCAATCGACATCCTTCACATCAGCGATCAATGGGCGAGAGATGCCATTCTTAATCCAAGACTCCCTCCCGGCGTCTTCCCAACCCTAAGCGGAACCCACAGTCGACAATGCCTTGTTGACCAGCTCAATTATATATCCACTGCCGAGATAATGTACCTTCGCCCAACCATGAGAAGTTTCAGAAACCTCAAAGCAGTAGTTTACCTAACCACTACTAATCTGGCTTCTGATGAGCGAGATGCCTCAAAGCTTCTTTATTCCTTAGAGATGCATGTCGAGAAATTCGTAAGATATAAAATTGTAGGTACTTTCATGAATCAGATTTTGGCGAGATGTAATCAGCTATCCCACTGTAGCTTTAGCGTCACCTCATATTTATGTCTGCTGCTCTATTGCTAACTCCGTTTTCTGCCAGGATCTCGCCTTCAGTCCCTATCTCGGCATCTCTAGCCCAGAGCGTATAGTTATCTGCACTCGAATGTGGGCAGCAACTCGCCGACCTGATGAGTACGAACATGTTAAGAAAGAGCCTTCATGAAACACGGCTGACGCATCTACAGGATCCAAGAGTTGATTGGCGCAGGACCTCTCGTAGACTTGATGGACACATACTCCGACCCTAAGCCTACCCTCGACGAAGCCCGAGCCGCCAGCAAATTTCTGACTACCCACCTCATCCCTCGGACCATATATCAGATTGGTAGTGATAGCGACGGACCGAAGGAGCATAGGGCAAAGTACGATCAGTCGACTCTCGCTCGCCTGTATTACTGAGGGAGAGCCGTTCCGTTACAGCCTTCTGTGGTGAGGCAGATGGGTGTTTACCTAATACCATATGCAGCCGCGCTATCTGGAGGATAAGAGTTTTTGTTGCAGCTGCTCCGAGGGCTGACGATATCAAAGTCGCATTGATATCTGCCTGGTCTTTCATGCTGCTTTTCTCTTACTGCTTCTAGACTAGTAATGACAATTTCGCACAATACACGCCTGCATTTCGTCGGAATATCTTCTGAACCTTTGGGTCATCTAGAACTAATCCAAGATCCCTTCGTACGCGTATGTATATTGTCCCTGAAGCAGTATCCTAAGGAATTCATCGCATCAGAGATCGCATCACAGTTACATAATTATCATAAAGCACTAACAAAAATCAAGGGAAGGTACAGGTAAGTTTCTATTATCTTCCTTGCCCCGTAAGAGCAATGATGTGTAATTCTACATACATACTTCCCACCTGCCAAAACCATCGATGGCAGAAAACATCGCATGCCTATTTTGTGATTGATGCACCCAGCCATGCAAATGCCATATCTCCTACTAGCTCTCATAAGGCAGCAAGAGGAAGATGAAAATAAAAGTCGGAACTGTCCTATCTACAGCTAGTCCCATGATATTAAGTGCATCCTAGATCCGTAGCATGCTTGCCATGTGATAGGGCGGTAAAATTTATATAGCGAGGTCCCAGCAACAAGGCGAGAGGTGTGTTGATCAAACCCATCGCGCGCTCTCTCTCTCTGCCTCCAACCTTGCAATCCTCGCCTCCTCACTATCATGGCCCCTACCACGCTTCTTCACCGCACCAGCCTTCGAATCCCCATCATCACGGCTTCGCTTTCTACCGGCTAAACCAGCCATGCCAGCAAGACCAGCCATGCGCTGAGCCTCCTTGAGCAATCGTTCTCGGTTACGGGCTTCGCGTTCGACGGTATGCGGGTCTTGGACTGCAGGAGCGGTGGGCTTACGGTCTTTCTCTTTCTCGCGTTCTTTCTCACGGTCTCTGGCACGTTCTTTTTCGCGGTCACTACGAGAGGATCGATGACGATCTTCTTCACGATGGCTGCGCGAGTCTCGTTTCTCAGTGGAAGTGTTTGTTTGTTTGGGCTGGTCTTGAATGGACAAATCACGAGTAGGAGGGCGATCTCGCTCACTACGAGGACCTGTCGGAATCACAGATTCATCAATGGTTTTACGTTTCTGGCTCGCTCCTTTGATTTCGAGACCCTTGGTGGTGGTGGTGGTAGTGGTGGTGGGTAGTGAGGTGATTCGTCTGGATGGGTTTTCTGTTTCAATAGGCGTGGGAGGAAGCGATCGATCAATCTTTGAGGAACGCTCGTCGATATCTTCCGAGTTACGCCGACTATGGCGATGGCGGTGCTCTCTATCTCGGTCTCGGTCTCGTTCACGATCTCGACTTCTCGATCGCTCATCGTGATGACGGCGAGAGCGGTGCCTGTGTGAAGATCTGTGGTCCCGATCATCGTCCCGTTCTCTATACTTGTCCCGATCATCCCGCTCACGTTCCCTATACTTTTCTCTATCACGCCGGCTGCGGTGACTCGACCGTTTGGAATCTGATGGCGAAACGGATCTTGATCGTTCATCATCAACACGGCCATCCCTTTTCTCTTCTTCTAGTGTGTTGTTGGCAATGTCCTCTTCACGGTCCTCTCTGTCTTCGTCTCGACGACGGCGATGCTCCCTTTTGCGTTGTCGTCGTCGCTCAGCTTCTGTATCATCCTCATCATGAGCAGATGCTGATCGATGTCTGTGCTTACGATAATGACGATCCCTACTTCTGCTTCGCCTTCTGTCGCGTGAGCGTGACCTATCTCGTGAGCGGGATCGAGACTTATCTCTCGTGGCTGGTTGGGTTGTCTCTATGTTTTGGTTCTTATTATCAGTAGTAGTAAGTGGTGCTTCAAGCTGTGCACTTGCACGAACGTTGGGCACAGGTGTTGCCGAAGCGCCACCTAGATTAGAATATCCACGTGCTTTGAGGCCTGAGATTCCAGTATTGGGTAAGCCTTCACGCATAGCCTTTGGACCTTTAGGTGCATTGATAGGTACATCTACTGGTTTAGGGGGTTGCATGGCGGCATAGCCGGCACCTCTTCCTTGGGAACCGGCATGGTATCCATTCTGGCCAAAGTTGTTTTGCCCGTACGCATAGGATGAGTGACCCACACCTTCAACTTCGTCAAGAGTTTGTATAGGTTTCGGGCCACTATCAGTATTGCTATGAGTATTGTTATCAGCCACGGATCCACCCACATTATGGGACTCGTCGGCTTTGGGATCAGTTGTCGTGACTTCGTGGTCAGCCTTTGGAAGCTCAGTCGCGTTAAGCTGTGCCTCGTCTTTAAGTTCAGAGGCTTGGCGCTTTTCTCTTCCGAATTCATCAACATCAGAGTCAAGAGGTAACTGACTATCTTTCGGTCCTGTGGCTGGGGTCTCACTATTTCTGCCATTGACATGTTGACCTACGGCGCCTTGCTGAGGATACTGCTGCGAGAAATTGTCATGGGAATTATACCCATAACCACCTCGTCCATATCCACCCCGGCCTCTGCCACGGCCCTGGTATCCGTTGTAGTTATTGTAATGGCTGCCACGTCCATAATTACCTTGATTATAGCCAGAAGATTGGGAGAATCCAGAGTTATTGGAACCATAATCACCATGACCCATGCCTGCAGCGTTTGCATGATTGAAATTATCTTGGCCGACACTCCATGACTGTTGACCGTTCCAGCCATTATTGTAACCTGCGCCAGCACTAGCATCGAATCCTCCTAATCCCATGCCCATGTTCATGCCGTTCATGCCCATGCCAGTTCCACTAAAACCACCACTCATCATCATCTGTTGCATCGCCATCGGATCCATGCTCATCCCCGGCATCCCTTCAGATAGTTAGAACAGAGCCAAAACTGAGACTGCGGGCACATACCCATCATTGGAAAGTTAGAAAATGCAGCTGGAGCCATGCCACTTTGCATTGCCATCATCATTTGCATTTGCTGCATCGGATTCATATCGCTGCCAAAACCCATGCCAGGGAAGCTTCCAGCTGCAGACATGTCTCCGAAGCCAGCACCGAAGCTCGTTGTTTGGGTACCATCTTGCCCAGCGGTTGCCCCTCCATCCTGGTCCTTGTGTCCCACCTGTTGCTCGTCTACCTCTTCTAAGTTTGAGTCCACCACATTATTGGCATCTCCCTCTGGAAGTGGCTCTTGACCAGGCGCAATTTCCTGCTTCGTGTCAGTTCCCACGTGCTCGTTGAATTGGATCAACTCTCTGACCTCTATTGATGGCTTTGGGATGTCCTGATCATCTTTTTGTGGCACCTCTTCAATGATAGCAGCGTCTATCGGGCCCCCAATCTGCTCTTCTACAGGAAATGATGCAGCGGGAGTTGCGACCACTTCTTCTGCCTTGACAGACTCAATTCTTTCCAGTGGAGATATGTCTTGAGAGGCTGGTGTGGGTGGAGGCGTAATTTTCTTTTCCTCTTTCTGTCGGGTTGCTTCACGTTTTTTCTCCTCTGTTCGCAGAAAGACCTTGATAGTAGTTCGAAGAGATTTATTGGGTTTACAGTCTGCCGCAGAGACAGGACTGTGTTCGCAAACCGGGCAGGAAGAGGGAAGGGTAGAGTGGCCTGTAATGTAGCTATCAGCATGCGCACGAGACGGTGATCATGAGTTTCGCACTTACATGTTTCGCATATCGCTTGGTCACAACACGGCAGACGGAACGCGTTCACAGCGAGTCTGCTGCAGATTGCGCATCGAAGCTTCGCCGGGATCTCATCCTGAGTGAGTGAGCTGTGACAGTTAGCAATGCGAGACTGGTTTACAATTGAGAGGTCTACACCAACCTGACAAGCTCTGCTAGAGCAGGAGTGATGGCAGTTGCAGCCATAATCAGTGCTGTAATTACGAAGTCGAGACGCTAATCCCTAATTTGAGGCGAATTGAGAGGTTCATGCCATTCGAAACAGCCGCGAAAAAAAAACGGGGGAATTTCGAAACTGGCGATCTGCTGCAGTTCGTGGGGTATATATATTATGAATACATGTTTGGTTTGCTGCGGTGTGTTTGCGACGAAAATATATTTACCTTGAGGTGATTGCAGTTGCATTAAATTCCATATCACGCTAAAATTGAACACGTGAGGGCTGAGCTGCGGCTTCAGGCCCGCATCACGTGTAAGGACGCGAACAACATATCTAACAAAGTCATGGAACACAGATCGATCAGGTTATATCGTAGGCTCTTCGTTATTCATAGTTTTATTGAACATGACATTCATTGATTGGTATTTCTGCTTGAACCACCCTTCTTGGCTTGAAAGTTTAAATATTCATCCTAGATGCCAAGACACTATTAATACTTTCAAACCACAACTCGTAAACTACCGTGCATGACGACTTTGTGACCACATATGAGCCTGAATCATTCTAACCATATATCTCCAATGCTATTTTTGTAATACTAGCTTTATCTTTCTTTTCTTTCATAGCCAAAGATCACCTTCAAAATAATCATCATGATTTTGGGCCAGGTATCATGGCTTGATTGCTTCGTGTTCCTCATCTTCCTCGCACCTCAATTGATATATCATGTTGGATTTTTTTCTACATTATTCTGTGGTATAGCCGCGCTGCCCTTCCTTCGTAGGTTTTCTCATTTTCCCAGGAAGCTATTGATGTAATCGAAATAAGCAGTCTTCAAGTTACCCAAAGGCTTCATTAAGGAGCGTTTCCTCACCAGATATGAGCACCGGAACCCTTTTGTACAACAGGCCAGCTGGTTTGAAGACATCACTGTCCGCTGCGTCAGATACGCATATCGCTACATTCCGACGCATATCTGCAGAGTTTTCTTCTCCAAGCCGGTAGCCTTGCCATTTCTAAGATTTCGTATGTTGCGTCATGGATATTTCCGCTCCCCCATCCACTGGCAAGAGATTAATATGGTTGTCATTGACTCTCCTCTGCGGTTGATGTATGCTTAATGGTTATAGAACACTTTTCGCGGCTTGTGGATCTCCGAAGGCATCAACACCGATCCAGATATTCTCATTTATTATATACATGGTTTGCTGACATTGGCCTAACTATTCTTAGATGGACTGACATTTTACAGGTGGAGGGTTCTCTCTTGGGAGCTGTAATTTCTACCTTGAGTTCCTGATAGCTTGGCTCCATCTTCTGAAAGAGGCAGGCTACCGTGCTCCCGCCATTTTCGCTCTTGAATATACACTTGTCCCGGATGAGGCCTATCCAACTCAGCTCCGCCAGGCCGTCTCGGCTTACAAGAACTTGTGTGTCAATCATGACCCGTTCAAAATCGTCTTAAGTGGAGACTCGGCAGGTGGAACGTTAGCCCTCAGTCTCCTCCTTCACATTGCCAGAGAATCGTCAGATGATTTCAGCCAGAGCAACAGATGGCGCATGGCCCTTCCGGGGATGTCAGTTCTGATCTCCCCCTGGGTGACCCTGGTATCCCCAAAGGATAGGAACACCAGGAGCGACTATCTTGATGCTGACAATTTGCACATCTACGCAAGACAGTACGCTGGCTCCAAGATTCCAGTGCACGATCCGCTGATCTCTCCTGGTGATTGCAAAGATTTGGACTTATGGAGGAAGGCTACTCCCCAGGGCGGGTTATCTCTATTCTATGGTGCTGAAGAAGTCTTTGCATCAGAGATACGCGACCTGGTATCATTGCTGGAGCTAGCCGATTGTAAAGTATATGCTCGGGATGAGCCTGGGGGCATCCACGCATGGCCTGTCGCTGCGCTGTTTCTGAGTAGTAGGTTCCACCGCCAATTCTTTCCCCTCAAAGTAGAGATGAATGAGTTCTTACGGCTCCTAGGCACAAAGGAAGAAAGACTCAAAGGTCTGAAGGACATTGTCAGCCAGATCAAGGAGCAAATATAGTTCTTTTCATTCCGCACACGCACTCACTGATACCAGACAAGTTAGAGTATAGTATATTTACCAGGAAGCCAAAGGGGTTATGGCCTGATGGGTAAGGCTCTACTTTTTATCCGTATATGAGGGAGGGAGTTCCTTCCAGATTTGAACTGCACACCCACGAGCCATTTTTGACCTTAAATGTCAGGCAATGGAACTCGCCCTTCCAATCCCGCATTTCCTAGAGCCTGAGGTCAGGTTCAGGAGTGTATTCATTGTTATTGACTACCTAATACATCATCCTCTCCCTCTCAAGACGTGTTGGGAAAGCTTCAACAGAACACAGCAACTTTGTGTGCGCCGACATCGTTTGATTCTTCATATTTGACATAATTGATTGCGGGCAAAAGCCCCCCGGACGGAGTTTTGAAGAATCAGCACGATGCCGACCAACAACACCACCATCATGTCTCCAAGCCCACAGATGCAACTGATGGACCATGCTCGATCTCAGGTTAGCTTTGATCCCAGCAAACTGTCCGCGATCATTTATGGAAGGTAACTGCTGTTTCCGCTTCCACAGCCTCAAGTTTCTCTAACCTCCGCTAGTGAGGAGGCAGCAACTAAGCATGCTGAGGCTTTCAATCGCGTCGAAACCAAGCTCGGCCTCCTAGATATGTCAAAGTTACCGAGATTTTACGTGTATAATGACCGGAAGGAACATATTGCGCACGGCGAGGAGGTACGATCCACAGCCCCGCAACTTGAGAGCCATTTCTGACTTACTTCCACCATATAGGCTGGTAAGGCTTGCTTCCAGGACAGCATAGAATATGGCCATAATATCTTCGAGACCACTGGCAACTGGAGTCTTGGCAATACCAACAGATACACGTACCATACGGCCATTTTCATTGGTTCTCTAAAAAATGAAGCAAGCAAAGAACAGCAGCATTGGGTCAAGTTGGCGGAAAGTGGGCAGATAATGGGCACTTTGGCTCAAACAGAGCTTAGTCATGGAACCAATGTTCGAGGTGTTGAGACAACCGCAAGCTTTGATGTAGAAACTGACGAGTTCATTATCAACTCCCCATCAACTTCGGCAGCAAAATTTTGGCCTGGTAGTCTCTTCACCGCAACACATGCCATTGTTATGGCTCGTTTGCTTCTCAACAACCGTGACCATGGAATTCATCCCTTCCTCGTTCAAATGCGCTCCCTTGACAATAATTTGCCTCTAAAGGGCGTTGAAGTTGGCGAGTTAGGGGTCAAAATGGGTTATAATGGCCTGGACAATGGATATGCAACTTTCGATCACGTCAGAATTCATCGAATGAACTTACTCATGAAGCATGCCACTGTTACCAGAGATGGACTTTATGCTGCGAATCAACATCGTGACCAGCTAGTCTATGGTAGAATGCTTGGTGGCCGCATACATCTTCTACTTCAATGTGCCTTCCAGTTCGCCCAAGCAACAACAATTACCGCTCGTTACTCGGTGGTTCGTCGGCAAGGCTATGGACCTTACAATAAGAATGGTCCGGAAAAGACTATTCTTCACTATGGAAGCCAGCAGTATCGTCTAATGTCGATCATCGCAAAATCGTACGCCGTCCTCTTTACTTGGCAAGTTACGGTTCCTGTCTACAAAGATATGCTTGAGCGGCTTGTTAAGAACGACCATAGCGCCTTACCACATGTTCACGCCCTTTCTTGTGGCCTGAAGGCATGGGCGGCTCAGAATTCATTTGAGGGAGCAGAGGAGGCTCGTAAAATGTGCGGTGGTCATGGTTATAGTGTCATGTCTGGTCTTCTAGCTATTATCGGCAATCTTGGCGCGACCTGCACACTCGAAGGAGAAAATTGGGTGATGTGGCAACAGACAGCATCATATCTTGTGAAGGGCCTGAGCACCAATAAACTGCCTGCTGGAATGGAGTACCTCGGTTCATATTATTCTGATCGTTCTGATCGTCTCACAGCCCCATGTTCAGCGCATTCTGATGACTTTCTTTCCAGCGACACAGTCCGTAGAGTCTTTGAGCATCGTGCTGCATGTCTTATATTCGAGATTTGCGCCATACTCTCTACTTCCTCTCTTCCGAAACCCGAGGCTTGGGATAAATACATGATGTTAGTCCGATGTGTTCTCGTCTTATTTACTTGGCTAACTCTACAAAGGTCTCTCATCCAGGCTGCATGTGCGCACATAGAACTTTACGTACTCAACGCTTTTATTAGCATTGTCTCAAATGTCTCCGATCGCACCATACGCACACCTCTCCAAGACCTTCTAATTCTGTTCGCGCTTACCACCATCATTACGCCTCCTGCTTATTCGCCAACCTTCTTCCTAGATAACTATCTTTCCGCGGTGCAAAGACGTGAGATTCTTGAACAAATCGACTACCTCCTCAAGCGTCTCGTCCCAAATATTATCGGTCTCACAGATGCATGGAATTTTTCTGATGCAAATCTCGCAAGTGCCATTGGTTGTTACGATGGTAATGCCCATGAGCGGCTGATTCGCTGGGCTCGCCAACTACCAATCAATTCCAAGAATACACATGTGAAACTGCTCGATGAAATTGATACCAAGTCCACAGGTGGACCAGCTCAGGCTAAGCTCTGAGGTCGTTGAAGATCTTTTCGAAATCGTCCTTGGTGAATTTGCTCTTACATAACATAGCAATACTCATACAACCATATAGTTAAATGGCTTGGCCGTGTATTGAGGGGCTCCACCTTCAGGTTTAAATACTTCAATACAATAAAGTTTGAACCGCGTATGGTGCACCATTTTCAATCAACGAAGTTAAAATTTAGAGCCGTTTGTGCCATAGTTTGGCCTCCTCTTAACCTTTAATAAAACGGTCTAAACGCTTCACTGATTGAGAGGTGAGATAAACCTTGATACTCAAAACTCAAATGTATAATTCAATCCATTCTTTATGTGGTAACCACGAAGCTAACTAACGCTCTTGCGGCCACACTTCCGGTCACTGTCCCATCTGCCGCTATGGTAGCAGCAATCGAATCCAAATCATGCGTGTTATCGGTTAACCAGCTCGTCACCTTTGTCCCAGTCAGACCTTTCAAATTTACCGTCGCAGCACCCGTCCCAGAATTGATAACCTGTACCGCAATACTTCCATCCAGATTCTTGAACGCACTGCTTTTCAGATTTCCGCTATTTGTCGAGCCTATCCTGATCGCGCCAGGCCGCACAAACCTGCTATACTGCGCAAACGCCCACAGCCTCTTGCTTACTGTAACCGTCTGCCCATCCACCAGTATCAATTTCTCATTGTTATTATTATTCGTTGCCCGATCCTGGGTGCCAACCCAATAGAGATAGGCCGAGCAGTTTGCCGACACCAGGCCATTATATATATTATTCGCCCATGTCAAGCCATCGCCGGCTCCTCCATTACTGTACCAGGCCGTACTCCATCCACCGTTCAAGTCTGAGTACTCTGTCTCCCAAACCTTCAGCCCACCGCTATTTATGGGACTGGTTGCACGAGAGGTGTATTCGTGGCCAGTGAGGAAGCCAAGTGAGGAGATAGCGCCGGAAGACCTGAGCTGAGAAGCAACTTGGTTGGTCACGCTCCACCCAGTAGATTCGCAGCAGCCAACTATGACCGAGAGGTTCTGCGCTTTAATGGTTGCGGCTAGGATTTTAGTGAATTCTCCGGCTTCATTTCCGTTCGAGAGCATGGATGCATAGCTCGTGCTGTCCGTCGTCAGATTTCCATTTCCCATCACACCTCAACCTTGCGAACACTTGCAAGAGGGGTGGAAGTTCTTACCTCAAATCAGGCTCATTCAAATGCCCAATATGCGTAACGTTGACCCCTTCCTGCTGATAAAACCGAATATACTGCACCAAATAATTCGCATACGCTTGTCTCCAGTCCCCGCTACTGCAACTATGTCCAGTCAACCCGCACAGATATCCACCTCCCGCATCATTCCCATTCGTCTTCATGAACCCCGGCGCACTCCACGCATCCGCGTAGATCGTCTTGACGCCATAGGCCACAGCTTGCTTAGCCATAAACAGCTGTCCGCTATCCTTTCCATCCCATACATACCTCGGCGTCGCGCTTGGGCTTCCAGGATTGGTGGGCAAAATGGTATTCATCCAGTCGTTATTCGAGTTCGGCGAGGAGCCGATGCCGTTGCGCAGGATGGAGAAGCCAGCGCCGGTTGTGGTGTTGAAGAGCAGGTCTAGGACATATTTCTGCTTTTCGGCCCCGAGATTCACGACGAGGTTTGCGCGCTGGAAGGCCTGGGAGAAGCCGAACCCGTCGATTGTTTGGTAGGTTTGCGCCGGGTTGATCGTCAGGGTTGTCGCTGCTTGTCGTGCTACTAATTGTGGTCCCGCCACTGCTGCCAAAGTTGGGCTGAGCAACATGGCGAGGACGCCTTGGGAGATCTGCATCTTCATCCTCGTGGTATTTTAATCTGACCTCAGGTTTTAGAAGGTTGCAAGGTTGGTGGGCATGAAATTCTAGATCTCCCAGTATTGCCCGTCTATATTTATATATAATCAACTGTGATCTGCAACAGCCGATCCTGGAAGTGTTTTTAAAGACTAGATATTTACCCAAAATGTTTCCAGGCGAATGGTACCTGACAGATCAACCTTGCATATACCCTGCCCCGACCATTTAGCCACGGAGGATCAGGTGTGGGGAAGAGCGCGAGATCTCTGCTATCCCGGTAGCTATGACGCCGCGACCATCCCGTGATCGTGTATTTAGGCTAAGCTTGCTCTACGATGTTTTGCTAGAGAAGGTGATATTTGGTTGCAGGAAATATCTTTTCAGGTTGCCCCATCTTTCAGCCCCTATTGGTTTAAGCGAGAGATGGGAGGATGATGGGAGGCTAGGCAAGATTGCATGTTGGATCAGAATTTTACAAACAATTGCACGCCTGTAGAAATTGATAACTTTGTTTTAATTTGTTTTAGCTTTTTGTTTCCATTTAGTGAGAATTGTTTAGACTCATCTCCTTACCAATGCTTGAGAGCCTGTGAGACTTCCAGAATCGACGTATTATAGTTACACCAAAACGAAAATAAACGAAAAGAATCTTAGGATATTTTTCTTTTCATAATTGGCGGGCCTAGGGGAAAGATTAAATGCTAAATTTCGAATCTTCCAACTTGAACACAGCTACTTCGATCTAGGCGGCTGGGCTCAGGTTTTTCGCCTTGAAGAATATACTCTTAATCTATCCTACGTGTCAGGAAACCCAAGGAAACCGAGCTTCTCCAACTCTCACAATATAAGGCCTTAATCGGATGAACATTCTGCGTACTAGAAAAGCAATTTAGAATGTAATCCCATATTCCGAGAGCAGCCCTAATCCGGTGCACGGCCTTTGTATTGCACTTTTCGAATGGACGGTAACCCGCTAACAATTAATGAGATTAAGTACTGTTGAAACCGTGGTCAATAATTTCTCATAAATTATTCCTGATTCAGCAACTCACAATGGGCGACGGTGTTATCAAAGTGATCAGCCTCAGATATTTCTTCCATGATGTGCATTTCTGTGGGCTGGTCTTCCATGTACGATATCTCACATAAACTCAAGGAAGACATCTATTCGTAATCTGCGGGAACCATGTTCCCACGCTCAGAGATGCAGAAGCTCGAACTCTTGTGAAAACCGATTAATCAGAAGCACAATTCCAGCATCCTCAAATAACCTTTTTACCTCCTCAGACTCCTCGGCGGGCGCTGGCCTCCAACGGTCGAAGGCCAACAGGACACGCTTCAAAAGGGGCACCTTATCCCGCTGCTCTAGGAGCTCGCGCAGGTATCCGAGCTCTTTACCCTGGCAATGTTCTGCACAATTAAGTGTTAGTGGTTTTTTCTTCAGGCAAAAACGGTGCCGTTCATTAGCTATTCATTGAGATCGGTTCGGAAAGGGTACTCACTGATTGTCAGCTCCACGAGAGATGGAGGCAGAACTCCAAGAAGACTGTACTCTTTCACCAGCTGGTCGTCATCTTCTGCCCCACTATCTGAGCCAATATGCTCTATCTCTCTGTCCTCTGCAGACTCTGGATCTCCTAGAAGTACCTTTGCAGACACCATAAGCGCTCTCAAATTGTTGAAATCAGTGAGCGGGCCTATTGGCAGTGGATCGATCACGCCCATATAAGATTCGTCGTCAGAGATGGCCAGGGTCTCCAGCGTCTCTTTAAGATGTTGAATACCTTCGCCAACTAGTGAATGAAGCGAATCGTTAGTATGCTCAGTTAATATCGTGGGCGAATCTCGCCATGGAACTAGAGGTCTAAGAACTTTCAATACATTTTTGAGGAAGAAACTCATGATCCCCAACAACCGCCCCTCCGTTTTCATAACTCAACCGCTTTAGATTCGGAAAACTTCTCAAAAGTTTCACTAAAGTATCGCTTTCGACACAGCTATATTGTAGACTCAAATCTTCGATCTGGGATGTCATTCTACCATGAAGTGGGTCTTCTCCCTGGAGCATATGGACTGTCATTATCAGCTGACAAAATCAAAATTAGAGAGGTGATTAAAATTTTGTTACCGAACAATTTCTTAACACTCTTCAGCTTCATGAATGGCAGCACTTCAGGAATATCAAGCCCATTCTCAGTGTCATGATAAGTCACACTGATCCTATGGAGTTTCGATAACGAGCCCTGGGTTTCTAAATGACCCTCATTTTGTAATCTTGCAGCACGATTTAAGATATATGCAAGGTGCCGCTCGTTGACATCAATAACTGTCATCCTTAGTACCAGGCTTATCTCCACAAATCCCCAACTGTAATCCAGGCTCCCGCCACAAAAAAGATGAAAGGGTCAAGGCTCACAGCTACCAAAAGATTCAAGATTAATCTCCCTCAAGTTCTCCAGATACGGCAGAAGCAGCGCCATAAAGGCGTCCCAATCCCCCTCCCTAAATTTAGCAATCCAATCTAGCGCGCTATCCTCTGCAGGACACCACTCGCGAATCTTCTGTTCACAGGCGGCTACATCTACCTCTGAAAGAATGTCGATGCCCAACGACTCATCTTCGAAACGGCTCTCGCCCACGATACGTTTAAACCTCCGCCCAATCTCGGGATCCTTGATTACTCGCTGTAGGAGCAGCGGGAGGGAATTCTCGCTTTGAGTGATGTTAGGCAAAAGGTGTCTTGACTTTGGTGGGAATGAAGGCTATACCCCCTGAAATAAAATGTTTCATAGAGGACTGATGTCGTCAGGGCGTTCAAGCTCCTTGAGCAGAGCGCGAGATGGGCAAGGTCTTGGCCGTTGTTGTGCTTGTTGGCTAGGAGGTTGTCTCTGCTTACCCAATCTATGATCTGCAGGAGGAGTTCGTTGGATAGGGATTGTAGTGGCATTTTAACATAGCTTTTATGGATGATATAGATGCAAAATAAGTATGTAGGTTGGAGCGGTTCTTAAATGAGATGTTGTGAGCTTTAAGCATTGAAGAGAGTCGATTTTGGCATGGGAGGTTTCTAGGCAACCGAGGGGTTCAGGGGTCTTGGCATCTTGCCGGATTTTTTGGGAGGTTATGAGTGGTGGGATTTTGCGAGCAGAGGTGATTATAAGTGGAAATTCCTACTTTAGCAGTTCTGAAGTCTTGCTACTAGAGAAGAGCAATGCAAAAAAAGGAGAATAGCAACCTAGAGCGTCTATCACATGATTTGTCACGTGAGGTTGCCTTTTGATTGGGACGTTAATTGCTTTGATGTAACTAGACGACTTTATGCAAGAATATGATTATACCTCACTTTCTATCCATTTTGCATCTGAAGAATCTCAGTTGGACCTCTGAAGGATATTCTGGACAGGAGCGCAGAAACTTCTCATTCGCCTCTTCACATTCTGTCCTTCGAACAAGCTATGATGTAAGTTTATTGTTAATCATAAATCCTTCATATCTATGACCCTACATGAAATGCCGCAGGTAGAGCCTTAAGCCGAACAAAACACGTCTAAATCATATTCCTTCCCGCCAAAGCCACTTTTCGAACCCCTCCTCCCTTAGTCCCATCGGCACATCCTTTACCTTGCTCTCCCACTTTTTCGTCGTGCCAAAATTATTATGCTTATTCGGCTCCGTAACATACGGCAGGACTTCTTCCGCATTGGCACTATCTCCGCCCTCACTTATATGCTTCAGATCCACATACCTCTTCGCAAAAACGCTTGCTCTAGCTTGATCACCATGCATGATAACAACCTGGAAGATATCCCAATACAAGTTCGGCAGTCTATCATCATTGATTCCTTCCTCCTTCATGATATCCAGCAGCTTCTTGCCGTTGGCGAGAACTTTTTCGGGATTGTGGCGCGCCGAGTCCCAGTTTCCGATCTCCTTGTCAAGAGCCTTCGCTTGCGTGATGAGCGCGTCGCTTTTCTTTAACTCGTCGGGAGGCAAAGAACACAAGTTGCACCTGCAATCGAAATGGAAATGCTCTTTTAACGTTGCCTTCCTCTCCTTGGAAGCACCGCCTTCGAGGTAGCTCAACGTAATCTCCTCGCCTTCCGCGATGGGGCTTAACGCATACACCGTCTGCTGTTTGAGCTTCTTGTTCCAGTTGTGTTTTGCATTTGGGCGACAGCTATGGTTTATCCTCGACACATTGAGGAACACGCCTCCAACCTCACTGCCAGGGCCTAATGGGTAGCCATTGCTCCGAATGATATTGCTAAGGATACCTTTCTCGGAAGGGAAGTTGTTGTGTAGAGACAGGAAGCCGCGTTGAGAGTCTCTATCTAAAGAGCGGAGAGCCTTGGCAAGGTCTGTTTCAACGGTAGACATGGAAGTGATACAGTCGGTAGTCAAAAGGGGCGGATCGCTTAATATGAGGGTCCCAGGCTTAATGGGACGGGTAGCGAAGAGAGCCTTTCCTTTCCCAGGGGCAGTATCAAGTTTCCATGTTTGCTCCCTTTCAGACGCATCCTGTGGGCTGTCTGAATATTTTGAGTCTGTACTTTGGGCTGTGCGTGGAGGCCCCATCCTGCCTTTCGAGCTCCAGATACTATAAATTCAATATGGTGGAGGCTGGCACGGAATATGTATGTTGATCTTATCTCAGGGTATCCAATGTCCCGCTTTGTCTTTTGCATTTTTCACTTTTTCCGCTATCTACTCCGAAAAAGGTAAAATAGTCGAGGTGGTGACTTCATATCACGTGATGCACACATTTCGACGAGGGCCGTTCAGAAAGTGTCGCTCCATGAGCCAATGCCAACCTGTTTGAAGCCTCAAGCCTAGATTTCTGGCTTCATGCAGTACATCCGAATCATTTTGATGGCATCCAGGTTCTTTAACCAAGGGTGTGATGTTTAACCATTCAATCGTTGCCAGTGAGTCTTGCTATGAACTTGCTCACACTTACGATTTTACCCAACATCCCTTGATTCGCGTGTGTTCTCTTTTAAAATATGAGCGAGAGCATCTGTACTTAGAACTATTTGTTAGTTTATCACAAATTCAGATTGAGCGATATATAAATATGCAGAGTTGATCGCAATATTGTCTGATCATCGCATCGACCGCGTTATTCCAAATAGTCTTTCATCTTTTCTCTCCGCCAGATATCTCCTTGGATGATATCCCATAATCCCATATCCCTTCGCTATTGATATGCCCCTTTCGACATCGTAAGCGAAGGGGAAGATAAATAATCACGTGAAATATGACGTGATTGGAGCTTGTGCGACCTTATGCCTTTCCATTTAGAAGAGGGTCCTTTTGGGCTCTAAGACTGATGGAAACCTTTTTATAAGATCAAAATACTCAAATCACATTGAGATGGTGCTCTCCTTCCAGTAGTTGGTACTGAAGTCTCGCTAAGAGCATCGGTAGAACCCGCTTGTCAGGGGAAGGCCAGAACATATTACTCGGGTCCCACTATTGACTCATTCATACTCTATGCCCAACTTTTACTTATAAAACCACCCCAAATCTCCCGTTATTTTCAGGAGTACCTCATTGAAGAAGAAGCGAGACAGACTGTAGTTTACTCTCATCATGGCATCGGCATACACTCCTGAGCAGATTGTGGCGTGGGAAGATCATGTCGAGCTTCCCACGCGCTTCCGCAAATCTCAATCACCTGAACTTACAATAGAGTACCTAACCTCGCTTCATGTTCATCAGATTGCGGCAGCGCCATATGAAAATCTGCTTCTGCATTATTCTCCCCACCACTCTGTTTCTCTTGAGTAAGGTCTACCCTTGTTTTGATTATATTTCAAGGAAAATAGCCTCTAAATAGGAGCTTCGAACCAACATATAATTCCACAAAAATTTAGACATGCTTGTGTAGTCTTCATATCGCACATGAGCTGATTAAAATCCAGTCCACAAGTCCTCTTCAAGAAAATCGTTCTCGACAAACGAGGCCGAGGAGGTTACTGCATGGAGAACAGTTTATGCTTTAATCACATTCTCAAAGGTCTTGGGTTTGAAGTCTACGCCGCAGGTGTGCGAATCCGGCCCCGGTATGGTGGCGTGCCGAAAGGCGATTACACTGGATGGTAGTCTTCCTCCCGCATCTCACGCGTCTCCCCACACAAGCTGAACCTGACAGGGTTCACATCGTCAATATCGTCACCCTCCCCGATGGAGAGAAATACATGGTCGACATCGGTTTTGGCGGTGACGGAGCGACAAAGCCTTTACCGCTCGTTCCCAACACGCCCACGCACAACCTCGGGACCCAAGAAATCCAGCTTTCATACTCCAATATCCCTCCCCAAACCACTCGGCGTTCCACGCAGAAATTCTGGATCTACCAATACCGCAACTCCCCCACCGCTCCCTGGAACGACTTCTACGCTTTCGCGGAGTTCGAATTCTTTCCCAACGATTTCGAGGTCATGAACTTCTACACGAGCACGAGCGAGAGCGAAACGAATTTTCAGACCCGAAGGGTGCTTGTGATTCGATTTTTGAGAGAGGGGGAGAGGATTGTGGGGAAGGTCATGCTTGTGGATGGTTTGGTGAAGAGGAACCTCGGGGGCAAGACAGAGACGGTAGTCGAGTGCAAGACAGAAAATGAGAGGGTCAAGGCCTTGGAGGAGCATTTTGCGATTATGTTGACGGAGGAGGAGCGCGACAGTGTTAGAGGTCGAAATGTGGATCTTGGAGGTGGGACGGTGGATTTTCCTAACACGACGCTAGCCTGATGTTTTGGTGTAAATGACCGATTACACTTGTGCGAATTTGGAGATCGAACTTAGTATGTCAAGTTTCGTTTTGAATAGCGCTAGGTAGACTTTTCTTCTTCTAAAAATCTATAGAGTATAGCTTAGAACAATGCACATTTAGAATTATCGAAAGATACCATCCAAGGCGTGCTCTCTATGCCGCTTTATGGCAAGAGACAAATAAGTAAAATACTTCTAACAGGAGAGAAATATCGCGGCTACAACTCCTCAAGAACCTTCCCCAGCTCGATGAGCATGTCACATAACTTCTCCGGCTCCACGGCCTGCGCACTATGCCCGGCCGCAATATCCTTCACGATCCACTGCACGCCCGTTCCCTGCATCATCATATCCTGTACCGCAGGTGGGATCGCCGCATCCTTCAATGTGCGGATATAAGCCAAACTACCCGCGTAATCCTCCTCATCCCACGATGCTCGCGGACTAGGACCCATGAACGACGCAAGGCTGGGACATCGCGTCGACAGAACCATGGCATCTTGGAGGGCTTGCGGCTCTAGGTCACCATAAAGCGGCGGCGCCGGGTCTTCGCAAGTTATGAGATTTCTGGTTTCCTGCAGTCGTGAGTTTTGCGAAACGGAGCAGTTCAAGCGGAGCTGTGGTGAGGATCATACATCGATACTTATGTGCGGGGGCAATTTCCCGCCAAAAGCATCCACCATGCTTGAACCGTCCCCTCCCTTGACCAGCAGACTCGCTAGAAATATCTGGCCGAGCACGCCGTTCTTCCCCTCCTTCGCTCTCGCCTTCTTGCCCAGTCCCGCGGCGGCAGCGGAGCCCGGGATTCCGCTGTAGCTGTGCATGACGAGTATGACATCATGCTGCTCGATGTCCAGGATGGGTAGAATGAGGCTGTTGCGGATATAATCGGCGTCATCTTGCGCCGTAGCGTTAATGCCGCCCATGGATGGGAGGAGCGCGGAGCATGTGGGATGGCCGGCCACTTGAAGGAGGTGCAGGAGGTATGCGTAGTGCGAGGGGTTTTGGGATCCGCCGGGCAGGATGAGGAAGGTGGGGCGCGATGGTGGGCGGGGCATTGCTACAGCTCGCAGTTTGGATCGGGAGGATAGTTGTAAGTGACGGATGTCTTGTCAGCTTTGATTTGGAGATCTACTTGGAAACTTTCATCCTTTTTATATTCTTGACCTCTGATGCGTACGTGAAAGGCGCTGCCACACTCACGGCTAGATTCATTATATTTTCGTAAGCACTTGACTTGTTGTAGATATCTGCTCCTTGACAGATGAACCATCCATGTACAAGCATTGGCCAGTGATTACGAAGAATCACTTGGTACAGATTTTTGGGCTAAAAGAGGCGGAATTAACCCAGATCGTGGCATAAGACAGACGAGAGGTTTTTGAACGAGCTTAAAGATAAGAGATTGTGCCGCATTGGATAGCACAACAGATACAGAATCCATCCTATAAGTGTGTACCAGAGAGACAGACACATGTAAAGCCAGGAGGCATATGTCAACCATCTCCAACTTTGGCTGCGACCAGGGCAAAATTTTAAAGGAAAAACTGATAGAACGATGAGTCTGATACTTATCCATCTCACAAAAGTAATGTTAGTCGATGTTGTACAGCTTCACATCGAAAGGGAAAACTTGGTGATTGGGGATGTTGCTAGCTTACCTAATGTGCAAGGTTCACAACCACAGGACAGGCCGCAAGCCAATTTCAATACCAAGAAAACAAGCGAACAAGGAAAACCCTCTTCCCCCAAAAAAGAGTATTACATACATAGTATTTCGATTCGTTTTTAAACACGCGGTCTCTTTAGTGTTCTCACAATATAGTAGGATAAAGAAAATAAAAATCACCCAAAAAGAAAAAAGACTTAAGCCAAAAATTAAGTTGAACGACACCTGTGTGATTCGAACACACGCTCCCGAAGGAAATGCCTAACAGGCTTGTTTTACAACATAGCAGGGCATCGCGTTAACCTCTCCGCCAAAGTGCCAAATTGCCAAATTGTGATTGCCAGCGCGCATATAATAATTTATAATGTTTAAAAGATTTTCGCCAAGATCGCTTAGCTCATCCCTAGCTTCGATTCCAATGCCTACCATACTTTAACGTGCCTATAATGCCATAGAAGGCATTGTGCATATTTATGCAATTATACAAGGACATAATATAGTCCGGCTAGCGCATTAAATGATTCTCCGTTCACAATAATACTCTTGTATCACGATTTTTTATATGATTCTTTGGGTTCTCCGCAACTGTAGCCGGGTATTCTGGTGTGCCTGTAGCAATACGTTACAACAAGCCCTGCAGTGGACTTTTTGGCCAAATGGTGGTTGGGAGTGACTGTGGGGACTTTCAGCAATCCCACCTTTTGCTATTCACGGCCATTCACCGGTCTTTCTTGCGTTACATCTCTGTCTTCTTCTCCACTGCAACTCGTGTTCACTGTCGTGTTATGGTAATATTGTTTTGCTGTTCATTGATCCATTTTATCCTGTTTTGAAATTTCTAGTCCTTGCTAGTTGTGATCTTTACCATTCACACCTCTCCCGTATCTCCAAGTCATCGCACGTGCACCCTGAGATGGCAAGGTCCTTCAATCACAAAGTCATTGTGGTCACGGGAGCAGCATCTGGTATTGGAAGAGCAACAAGTATCAAGTTATCTCAATTAGGTGCCAACCTTGCGCTATGCGATATTAACCAGGAAGGCCTCATTCAAACACTCAGTCAGCTTGAAAAAGTATATCACACTTTCTCCATTGTTGATGTCGGATCTACAGAAGCAGTGAACAACTTCATTGCGTCCGTAGTCAGGAAGCACGGCCACATCGACCACATCTTCAATTGTGCCGGCGTGAATCCCACCACCATCCCCACAGCCGAGATCACTGACGCCTACTGGGACAAGCTCATCAACACCAACCTAAAAGGCACGTTCAACATTACCCGAGCCTGCATCCCTCATCTCCAATCCGGCTCTTCGTTCGTGAATGTCTCATCAACCTGTGGCCTTCAGCCCAATGCCAAGTTTCCTGTATATTGCGCGACCAAGTATGCAGTGATTGGCTTCTCGAAATCTATTGCGCTGGAGCTTGGTCCAAAGGGCATCAGGACGAATATCTTAGCGCCGGGATATATCGACACCCCAACCAACGCTTCAGTGGTGGAGGGCCCGGAGAGTGTGGCAAGGGCGGCGGACGGAGTTAGCTTAGGTAGGGTTGGGACGCCGGAGGAGATTGCTGATGTTGTTGCTTTCTTGTTTAGCGAGGACAGTCGGTATATGAACGGAAGCGTGGTTGAGGTATCTGGGGGCTTGATATAATGGTCAAATGATGAGAATCGGTTCTGCCAAGAGACTCATTTTCAAACCTTCTTGTCTGTTCTGTTTCAAAGCCCGGATACCTTCATACCAATCCTGCTCCAGATCTTTCTTGTTCTACTATCTCAGCACAGCAATGCCTTCCTTGTAAGGGTGTCACCAGCCAATCAGTCGAGCAATAGGACGAAACAATACGGGTAGTCGTTCGGGCCATCCACCCCCTTTTTCCTTACTACTTTACAAAAAGAAAGTGGATGACCCGGAGGACTAATTGCCGCCAGCAATGACGAGAAAATAGATTAATACGTAAACCAGGCAGAGATTCCCTAAAGGAACCTGCTCGGGTCAAACATAGCCGAGCCTATGGTGAAAACTGATTGCGCTTGTGCAGGGAAAAGTTGACCAGCGAGACGTGGTGAGTATTACAGGCATTTGGGCCATGGACAGCGACTATTATAATAAACCCCAATCTGGAGCAACCATAAACACAATCCCCTTTACATAATTTCTTTGGAAAAGCTTGCAGAGATTGGGACCTAATGCCCAGTCGCAAACTCTTTACCTCGATACTTCCCAAAAAACCAAGCAAGTGATCAATTCTTTGCTCATCAATTCGAGGACTAGCGTTTATGATGCATCTGAAAATGACCGCGATATCATTTCTGAGGATGCGAACGCGTTTGCTCTACTGGCTGGGCTTCCCGATTCTACTGAGCAACACTCTTCAATCCTTGGAAGGCTGCGCCAGGTATACTCTCCTGCGGGCTGTCTGTCTGTCCTTCGATGCAGATTTGGGCAACATAAGAACCCCGGTAGTCTCTCCCACTGTGAATTGCTGGCATGCAGAGGGTGCAATTCAAACGCCAGACCATTTCAAAGACGCACTAGAGATCTGGAGTCCCTGCTGGGCCCCATGGTTGATGTCACCACGGACTTCTACTCAGGAGCACGTTGGGAGTCCTCAACCCCCAAGGTAAACCTCGTATGGGCCGCTTTTGCTCGCTGGCGTATCCATTCCCAACCCTGCCGGTCTACCAGCTTAGCAAGCCGCGCTAGTGATATTTCCGGAACAGATTGGTTGGAATTTTGTTTACAATGCGGCCTCCGTGGGACCTCCCCATCTATCTTGATTACGCTAAGGAACGAGTCCCAACTAGTGGCGCTATATCTGTATATTAGACTAAGATTACCGGTCCTGAGGGCTTCAAGTTTAGCTGGAACTCTCTGCTCCGCTTGGGACGAAGGCTATTATAAAAATTTCCCTATCATATGCGGAATGATGCCCAAGTATCAGAGAGGAGATGGCATTTCGGAAAGTGGAGTCGATTGTGAGGGGTGTTACAACTGTGGAAATGGTAACCTTGTACAACAAGCGTGAACATCTTGCACCTAGCCAACACTGAATACTTACGAAGCCTCAACTACCCACTGTGTTCAATAGCTTACTGTGAAAGGTAACTGGTTCGTTACGATGCCACGGTCGAATCGCTGCAAGGAAACGTGATTAATTTTCCAAAGTGAAACTTGAAACCTGTTGGTTAATGGTAACGCGCTTTGATCGCCTATGTGTTATAGCCTTGTGGTAGAATCGAAAGTGTACGGGTAGACAGCAGCCTAGAGAGAGGGTCGAAGATAAGAGTAGGATAGGGTCGATCAGATGGGCCATCTGCTTTATATATATACAACTAACTCTTAAGAGATAGAGAAAGCTCACTTCCAGGCGCCAAGTCATGCTTGGGAATATCGACGGTATCGAGGGGTACGGACAACAGAGGAAAACAGGGGCTATCGGGGGCATAGGCGAAGACAAGAATGGGGAAACTCGACATGGCTAAAGCACAGGGTGTGCCCAGAGGATATGAAGACAATAGTCAGAGCCTATGGCCGGGTTGTCGACAGCCTCAACACCAACCTAAACCCTTTTAATCAGTATCCATGCCCAGACGGCCCCCTTGAGTTGATAAATTCCGGACCAACAGTGTACGGAAAACAGGCACTAGATCCTAGCATGCCTCAGTGAAGGTGCATCGCTCTTAATTGACCAACTCGATGCGAGTAGTAAACTTCTATAAGTTGTCTGCAGAGCAGTATAAACACTCTCGCCCAAGCACTTCATCACATGGATAAGACCAGAGGGCCACCAGAGAGCGCGATTGCCTGCCACAAACTCGAGTCTACACCATCTCAGACCAGGATGATTCGGGACTCTGGATTCGCCTCACCTACCTGAACGCTTTTTGTTTCTGCTCCATACGCAGCTGGAATCAATACACCTTGGCCACCTGGTTCGGTATCTCCGGTGATGCAGTCTTTAACAGCGACCCCGGCGGCCCAGATCCCACCAAAGTCACAAAAGAGTAGGCAAGAGCAAATATTCAGCATGGCGCCTTTGGCCAAGTGTACCCTGACCCAGACTTTATTCTCGAAGGCGACACGCCAGCCTTCCTTTATTTAATCCAAAAATGGCCTTGGATCCTCTGAGCATCCAGAATATAGCAGCTGGGGTGGCCGATATAACGCCATCGACTTCCCTCCGTCAGGGCGCCATTATTCGGACGCCTTTGATCGAGTAATCGGAATGGATGGCCGAGCTCGGTATTCTAACCACGCTACAATCTAGCGCTGGTGAGACGCTTACCAGAACGATTTTGCTGCTCGTATGAGGTGGACATCGCCAATGACGGACTAAACCATGCCCCAGTTGTGGTTGTTAATGATAGCACACCTGGTCCTGAACTCCTCAAACTAGAAACCGAAGCCGGCGATGAAGCTACGCTTGATGCATCTCGATCCTGTGATCCGGATGGCGATGAGCTGGCCTTTAACTAGTTCAATACAAGGAGCCCACTGCTGCTTCTAAGGGGCTGATAGATATTGCAGTGCCTAATATCGACATCCGGAACGCCGACGGCGAGACATCAGGAAGGCAAGTCAAGATCCAGCTTCCACCGCCAGAAAAATGTGCTATCGATTTCATTAGCGGCAAGCCAGCGGAACTCGGCCAGGCTTATCGTTTTATTTTTGGGGTCAAAGATAACGGAACCCCGAGTTTGACGACCTATAAACGCCTTATTACCCAGATCACAAATCGTGATCTAAGGGGCAGGAGAGAGCACGCAGTGCCAAGGTTCATGGACTATTTGGCACTAGTGGTTTGAGCTATGAGGATATAAATGCGTTGCCACGCCTTTGGAGTTGATTCAGCTTTTATAAATTACCATCATATCTTGTCAGTCTAATTGCTCGCCTGTAGTTTACATGACGGGTCATTAGCATAGAAACAACCACTCCTTGCTCAATATTTGTCCACTTTGCATAAATATCAACAAATGTTGAGCGCTGATGATCCAAGTGAGTGAGTGAGACATGGTTTGTGCTTAAAAATTCGAGTCTTCATCGCAAAATGCATATGTAAATGTGTAATATATCAAGTTAAATATCACGTGATATTACGGAGTCTAAAAGATGGGAAACAGGGTGCTGACCCCGTTGGCCTGAAATCTTAATATCATCAAATTATACATCTTGAAATAAGTTGACATCTACAGTGATAGGGACAGAAACCAAAGGTCGAAGCGAGATCAATGATGCTCGAGCAGGTATTGGCGCTTGAGCCTTTTGCTGGTATGGCCTCCCATTGTCAAGAGCTACTACACGCCTTCATTTTCACCATCTCCATATGCGCAAAAAGCATGAAAAAAAAGATGAAAAAAGATGAAAAAAGCCTATCTGTTTGATGACGCTAACCAACAGTTCACACATCCTGGAAGCAGATCATTTTAGGCACCAACAATTAAATATATCCTAAAATTTATGCTCAAGCCCACTCATTCACAGAATAGTATCAATAGCGGCCAAAATCATGAAATGCCATTTCGTCCTCGCTAGTGTGGCATTAGTTGGCCTAGCTTCAGCTTCAGGCTCAGGCTCCCAACATCCCCTGCAAAGCAAGTCGATATGGGAGAACTGTGGAGAGATCAATGGGCACGCGCTTGAGTGTGCTCGAATTGATGTTCCTATGGACCATTTTAATCAGACTTCAGGTGCGAGGATGAATAGTTTCATTAAGAAATGTTTGAAAGAACTAAGTTGCGTATCTAGACAAGACATTCTCCATCCCTCTTATTCGAATGCTGGCAACGAATGCTACTGCGAATGGGGGAAAGACTATTCTTTTGAACCCTGGTGGACCTGGAGGCATGTGATTGGATTCTCTGCTTCAAATATATAATTCTTCCTCGATATAGACAACCGCCCTTGCAAGACGTCATATTTCTTCAGTAGAATTAGGCATTCATGAGGATCATCACCTCGGACCAATTATCCTCACATCTGCTATGACTGGGACACTAATGTATTATAGGTAGTGGCATAAGCTTTCTCTTTCGAATTGGGCAGCAACTCAACAAGGTAATTGGCGAAGGGTTCCACCTCCTCAGTTTCGATCCTCGCGGTGTCAATGGCTCTATACCACAAGCAGTTTGCTACATCGACTCAGAACAGAGGTCCCAAAAAATGACTAATTTGCCATGGGAAGTCGAGTATGAGGCTGGTGAGATGTTCGTTGAGGCAGAGAACAAAGCCAACGCATGCGCCGAGTTAATGGGCGAGCATGGGATGTATATAAATACACCCCAAACAGCCTCAGATATGAATTCCATTCTTAAAGCCATCGGCCAAGATGAACTTTATTATTGGGGCTTCAGTTGTAAGTATTGTTCTTGAGTTGAAATTTCTCTAATGCTAAAGATCTTAGATGGGACGACCCTTGGACAGACTTATGCTCAGATGTTTCCAGACAGGATTGGAAGATTGATCATTGATGGCATTTCTAACAACGATGACTGGTATAATGGCTTTCACGATAGGGAGTGGCTTACCGACACAGATAAGGTTGTTTCAGGATTTGCTGATGAATGCTTCAGAGCAAAGGACCATTGTCCACTAAATGGTCTCTCTGGTGTGTCTCTTAAATCTCACTTCGAGCTGAGGAAACTTGTCTGGGACCTGCTTGAGACTTTGGAAGAAGAACCTATTCCTGTCTATGTGAACATAAGCAACTATGGGTCCGTTACGCGACGGAAAGTTGCTACGAATGGTAAGAATGCCCTCCATGTCTTTTGCCTACTGACAGAAGCATATTTCCGTCAATTAATAGCGAGATCTCAAGTCGACAAAGTGTTGGGAACTGACATTAGTAGGCATTTTCCCTGCGTTGTACAAACCTACAGGATGGCCCGCCTTAGCACATACTCTAGCTGAGCTCATCAAAGGCAACCCAATACCAGCATACGCATTCTCAGATAATTGGTTCGCGAACATCACCCGAGATGAAAGTGGTGATTTCGTTATTAGGAACGACAATTGGAATAGTGGTGTAAGTTTGCTCTGATCCATGCCAAACATGATTTCTCCAGCCGTCATTCATGTATAATGTATATTAATACACATGTTTTCTGATCTACCGCGCATGTAGCTCAATTCCTCTTTACACGGCGTAAAAGCCATAAGAGAGTATTTGCTGGGTATACCACGACCTTCAAAGTTGATCTCCAAATACTCGGATGCAGATAGACTGTTCAATCTCGCTTCCTGGTCAGTTCCAACAACACATGATTTCCACCCGCAATACTACCCTAACTCGCCACCTATCAAGACAGCAAACCCAAGTGAGTCATTGCGAGCCTTTAAAATTCGAATCCAGAAAGTTTTGATATTTACATATTTAGTACTGATACTTTCCACAACATATGATCCGGTTTGTCCATTGATCTCGGCCCAAAAGGCACAAAAGAGCTTCGAAGGCTCTTCGCTCGTTGAGCAGAAATCATACGGTGCGTTGCTTGTACAGCTTTTGAATTACCGTAGCCCACCGGAGGAAGTTCTTCCTTCAAACCTCTTTGTATTCCTTGTCAATAACCAGACATGGAACTGACACGATTTCTATACAAACAGGCCACTGCACTGTCAGTATGCCTTCAGTCTGTATGGCCAAACATGTCCAGCGGTACCTTTATGAGTAAGTCCTTTTAACCTAGAGGATTAGCTGATCAGTAAAAATCAGGTACTAACTCTGAGCTTTAGAGGACATCTCCCAGAGCCTGGAGCAACGTGTGAAATTGACGCTGAATACTTTCCTGGGCCAGAGAAGAAGATGAAAGTTTTGAACCAGGAGGATGCAGAACTATTGACAGCTCTTGAAGATCTGGCACTGGTCCCAATAGTTTAGATTGATGAAGCTCGTCACTCGATACGTTTATTCTCTCAGTCTAGTTACAGAAAAGGGCAAAAGCAACACCTCCTTGACTCTTTTTTTTTATGCGTTCCTCTACTATCACTATCACGATCAGTTGCCCATATAAATTACTATGTATCTCCACTTTTTCGGCTCTTTAATTCCGTTCCCTTGTGTGTCCAGCGACTTTCCGTGCTGCAAAACTTTCCTTCAATACATGTGCATCCGGTTATTCTGTGTCTCAATCCCGATAGTTTCCCAATCGTAAATTAGCATCTCCTTCGGCTTGACGACATCGCCGACTTTCTCTATATCGAAGACTCTGCTCAATAATTTCTTCGGTACCATCCTCGAAGAAAAGTAGATTAGAGACGGCATCTTGGCGGATCCGCGCCTAACCACTCACCCATTAACATCAGGCATTTCTTCACATCACCGCAAGACTCCTCGGGATTAGCAGCGAAGGCGTCATGTTTATAGTTGTACCAGAATGTGAGCGTCTTGGATGGATTACTGCCGAGGTGTGCGAGACAGTGTAGCGCTTCGGCAAAGAAAGGCTTCCAAAATGGGCATACCAAATCTCCACCCCAGATATCATTTTCTCTCATAACATCTGCGCCGATAGCCTCATCTAAGTAGAAAATGATATCGCACTTGGATTCGCCTTTGAGCTCAACGATTTATTCATCATGCTCCCTCTCCAGGGCACCACCGCGGCTCATGATCAGGAAATTTGCGATCTGGGGTAGGGTCATGACGAGGTTCGGAAGGAGAGCTGGGAATAGCAAATGCAGAGATGGGCTTATTAGTGGCTATATTGAGCCTGCTTAGCATCTCGGTGCTGGTAGCCATAAAGGCTAAGCTGAAGTCTCCGCTGCTGAATGTCTCCGCAAAAGCTCCAACTTATGTCAGGAGAAAGAGACGACCGGGATCCAGCATCTTACGACAAAACACTCTTACCCATTCCCGTCATCTCACCAACTCCATAGTAGTTATCCTCGGGCTGTAGCATATCATATTCAAATTCCGTCTTATGCTTGAGCATGTATTGCCCGCCCGAATTTTTGTACGCAATCTCCTTGCCCGCCTTACTCTCCATCTTAGCCCACTGGAGCAATCTGTCCTTGATAGCCACTCTCTCTCCGAAGTCCTCGCTCGTCGCATCCTCTTCCAGTTTGATCCAATTCAGTGTCTCCATCAATCATTCAACGTCGTCTGCCAAGGCTGTTGTAGTGGTTGTGGTTGAACTTCCTCTAGAAGGTGCCTCCGCCGTGAGAAGACCAGGGTGCATATTCTTTTCCTTGCACGCAATGGCTCTGGCGTTTTAAACCACTTGCATTCTTTGGTGCTCAGTCTCGGCACCTTACTGATGTCTTCAAAGATCTAAATCTTGTGGCATTTTGTGGATTGGCAGTTGAAGTTGTATAGTGTTTCATTGAGGTTTTAATCTTGAAGTGCTGGAAGGGAAATAAATGCAGGCGGTGAAAATAATTGCTGTGGGTTAATGATAATATCACAAACAAGCAACTAAAATACTTTTCCTAGAGTGATTCACTCATTTAAGAACTAGCGCATGCTGCTGTCGATGCTGCTGTCGATGCTCAATAACCAACAAGGAGATTCAAGCTGTGCAAAAGTCCAGAAAAATCGGAATTCTTCCAAACTATGATGCTATTCTGTTATTGAATGCTTAGGAAATTGTGATAAATATAATTTCCTGTGAAACATCTTGCTAAAAAAAGAATTTCAATTTTGTTTACCTTAGTGAATACACAGTCGACAGCCATGCTTCCTCGCTTATTTTCAGAAGCGAGCCCCCTTTTTTCATTACATCTCTCATACCTTAAATATTTCTTTGAGCAAATTAAGTTTGCTTGTCAGCCAAACTAGATACTAAATTTTCCAATGTCTAGCGCGGTTGACAACAGATCATATGGATATACCGGAGAGTTAGGAACCTACCTCGAAGACCCGATGCTGGGTCCTGGCAAGCTATTATTACAACTTCGAGGGCGCGGCCAGAGGTACCTGGTATATTACCCCATAGTGGGCTTGTATCTCACCAATGTTCCTACCCGATACAATAAGGAGAACGAAGCCTCTGTAGTAATTGCATTACCCAAGCTGCGAAACCTCCTGTCCCTAGTGCTATAGTTCACAGGAACGTATGTTCTAACCGTCGTAAGTTAGTTCCTGACTTGTGTATGGCCCTGCATCTACTTGTAGAGTTGGAAATGGCTTGGTTACTTGAGGGTCCTTGGCGCTTGAGGTGTGTTAAGTGTATCTAAACCCTCGGCCCCCGGCCCCCTCTTTTTTTTCTCTTGTCTATCCTTCCGCTAAGTTCTATGTCAGAATACCACTCAGAGTACAACAAAGTTGTTATCGCATAATTAAATAATACCTCCCAAAGAGTGACAGCTTGGAAGGAACCATGGCGAACATCCATCCCCTTACGCTATTGCAGATAACAAGTTGGATTCTATAGTTGTCGGATGCGTGAAGTTTAGGAGGGAAAGCATACATCAGAGATATAAATCTTGGGAAATTAGAGGCATATTGGGAGGTCCTGACTTAAAAAAAATTTGACGCTCTCTCCCTCTCGCACCTCAAAACCCGGGTAACGCCTAACCCCCCAGCAACCCTCTCACCATGTCCTATCATCACATTGCTTTCAGCAAGAAGCTAAAAATGCTGTTTAATTATCATCCTTTACTTCGGCGGAGGGCCTTTGTCCTACTAGCTGTCGATGGTAATCCTGTTACTCAATGCCGAATTTGTCCCTATTTTTTCCAGTGCCCTAAGTCCAGAACCTCTTCCGCACCCGTATGTTCAAATTTTGGGTGAATTCCATAGGCCCATGGGGAAAACGCGTTGTGCAATACTGGATACTGACAACCATAGTCTTTCTAGGCATTTACGGCCTGATTAGGGAGACAAGTATCGCCTATTCTCCTGTTTGCATTGGGGAAGGAGACGTAGGAGCAAATGGAAGTTTGAAATCGCACGTTGGTTACCAGGACCGTCGGAACAGTTACGATACAGAAACTCTTAGCTCCCGAGTAAGGGATGGGGAAACGATATGGAATATTTTGTCTTGTGATAAGGAATGGCTTAAATGCGGTTGCCAAGTCACTACAGCCTCACTCCCTGAAATTGACGGCTGCTCTGGTGTGAATAGTGATTATTTCTCAAGGTATCTTGCGGCACGGAGTGGATCTATCCTCGCAAATGGTTGTTCCCAACGCTCAAAAGGTTTGATAGGGGATGTGTAACGTGGTGAAGTTGGAATACATTTGCGGTTATGCTTAGATCTATATTGACAACATTATCTTTTGATAAGTCTTCAATGAATGATAGATGAGCATGCGACGTTCAGAAAAACCTTCACACCTCTCTCTATCTTAATCGCAGCATCTTGTCCGTCTCGCCTCAGTTGAGTCTTGGAATGGGCAGTAACCTATTGAATACAAGAATGCCATGAGCGAAATAACATACAAATATCAAGGGTTCATCAGATAGAGGCTAGAAAAGCTCTTGCAGGTGGTGTTTTAAAGAAATCATCTAAATTTGGGTATTGAAAATAGAATAAATATCCATCCAACAATGCAATGCCATCTCCAAACTCCTGGAAACCCATAAGAAGCCCCCTACCTCTTTTTCTTTGACCAAGCCTCGATGAACTGGGACTTGTCTTTCAGCGTCAGGCCGACTCTCTTGACCCGTCCCAGCCGAGCCAATGCCTCACCAACTTTATCTAGGACCCTCCGCTCCTCGGGAGCCAAATCCTGCTCGTTCAAGCTTGTTAGTGTGTCGCTGCTACCCGAGACAGGCGAGTCTTCGTCTAGTGAGTCGAGAATATTGTTGAGAAATTGATCTTTCTTCTCCAAGTCCGCTGGCCTGGAGGTGTTATAAACGACCTCGGCAATTCGAACTCGAATGCAGTGCGTTGGGTGGCTGAGGAGATTCCAGATAAAGGACCAGTATTGGCCTGGAATAGGTGTGGTAATATCTGCAGAGGTGTAGCGCAGACTGATTGGGAATATCTTTGTCCCTGGTGGTGTCGTAAGGAGGCTCGGGCTGAACGGCAAGATACCTCTCCCATTTGTGGTCGTACATTCTGGGAACACCACAATAGCTCTTTGTGGATGCTCTGCGAGCAGAGATTTCAAGTCTACCAGCTTGGCTCCTTTGGACGGGAATTCCTTTGGCTTAGATAAAGCCCGAAGCATTGCCCCGAACAGAGATATGGACTCAACCTGACGAGTATGTGGATACGATACTGTGAAGATGGGATCGAATATTGCTGCCAGATATAGAGAGTCGATAGGGGATGTAAATGAAGATGCTATAATGGTCGATGGTATAGGCACTCTGCCTTCGTGTTTCTTGGCCAGCGAGCCTTTCTTCACTCCATCAATTTGTAGATCAATCCACCATACACCTGGTATCCCAAGTATCATCCATAGTATAGCCTTCTTGAGCAGCGATCCGAGAGGTAGCCATTGCAGGAATAAGAAATAACCCGCAGATACTGTAAAAAAGAACGGCAATTTGAAGAAGAACAGGAAGATGTAGAAGGGTAGATAGATTCCCGCAGGCTCCGGAGAGATTGGAAAAAATGGAGCTATTCCAGAGCCTACATGCTTTGTTAGCTGCAGACGCGCGTGTCGAGATTTGAATCTGAGTACAGACCACGGTCACGGAATTGTGAATACTTCTCCATGGTTGTCACTTTTTGGCTTTAAGGGCAGTTTTTGGGCATCTGACGTTGATGATAGTGGCGGAAGCTTGACGAAGAGCGAACCTATCGTGGCATGTCTCGTCTAGGAGTTGTAGACGGCTGCAAATTCTAGCAGTCTGATGATCCTGTGGTTCAAATTAGAATATACGAAATCCTTATATTCGCCTGAGCTTCATCTTTCACACTGTCACCCGTTCGTCGTTGGTATCAAAAATCCTGAACATCTTTTAACAGCTTGTGATCCTTGGCAGCATGGTGGTGTCCCGGTATCGAATTTGGAAGGGTGCGACTAGCATGTTTATTTTCCGCTCCCGGGTCCGTTTTTGTTTACCCAGCAACGAGCAACGGATACAGAGATTCTTGTCATCCACGCGGGCATTATTGGCAGCGTCACAATTTGGACGGCACTCTCGCGACCAGTGCCGGGCTTCTTTTACATTTGGACTTCTATTAAACCAAAAATTTATGCGTGCTATAGCTTGCCTGCGCGTGTAGCAATCGCTGCAACTCAGATTCAAGATGGACTCCTCAGAAGAGAACCAGGTACATGATACAACTCCAGCACCCGCTATGCCATGGATGCGTTCTAGAGCTGACTGCTTTATATTTTAGTATGCGCGCCCTTCTCAATTGCGCCCTCCAAGTCGAATTCCATCGCCTGGAAAGGGCGGCCTCTCAGAAATCACCGAATCGCAAGGCAACGCGCGCTCGAAACCTCCCTCCAAAATGCAGCCTCCAACTTCAGTGAAACATAAATTAAGTGCGCCATGTATGTTGAGTGGAATTATATAGGAGCGCCAGTGCTGATTTTTCCCATAGACAACGAACCCGAACCAAAACGAAAAACGCTGGCGGAAAGGGCGGGAGAGCCTAGGTCCATGATCGTTCCTCCTGCCCAAACGTCGCGGCCGGTCATGAAGGGCACAACTCTGCTTAATGCAAGTGTAAGTCTCGATCTTTATTCGCATTCATACCCACGGCCGCATACCAGGACACGGCACGCCTGTCATTGGCGCTTTCTACTGCCTACATGCCTTGGAATATCCTTCAGAACAAACGGGAGCGGGAGAGTTTGGACTACCGCAAAATGGTGCTCAGTCGACTCGCAATGATTCATGTGAGTGGCAATTGACCTGGAAGTGCTTCACGCAGTTCATGTGATCCTCGTCTTGAATTGCCGACAAACCGGGAAAGGATCGCATAGGCTCCCATAACTCCAGGACCTTCGGCGAACCATATTGATGGTGTCTGTCCAGCTCTCTACGGCTAGTGGCTTCTTGTGTTCCCTCCGGCATGGAAACAGACCTGCGATGGTCGTCCCTGGCATTTCGTGCTTCATGGTAATCATGTTGGACTGTATGGGTTGCTGATATCCATCAAGTCAATGCTTTCTGTGGCGAAAGCTGCATTTATCTGAGCCTACCCACTTAATCTTCTACAGAATGCAATCATCTAGGATCAGGCCATTCGAACCTTTTGTAATAATTGTCATGGCTCGATTTATGCTGACATGTTTTCAGAATATTGGCTCATCTGTATCTCGAAACACATCATTTTCTTCCTCAACATCGACACGACCATCACGAACTCCTTCGGTCTCATCTAGAAACACGTCCCATGGCAGTTTCTCTAGTAGTGTTGGTCCTGGAGGACGACCTGCTTCTGCCTATGGCCATCGGCCACAAACCTCCTTCAGCCAGTCCACAACTTCTCGGACTATAAATAAATCTCGGCCTAAAACATCAATGGATATGCACAATGAGGAAGATGAGCCCGTATCGGGGAGAAGAATGGGTAGGATACCTTTACCTGCTGTCACTTATCCTTCCGTGACCCTTTCAAACAGAAAGTTGCGAGGTGCTCGATCAATATCCCAAGCGGGGATGGGTAATACCTGGGAATTATCCCCTAGCTCAGCCATGAGTAAGCTGAAGCTGCGTGAGGAAGTATCTCCCGATCATACAAGAGCAAATCAAGCAAGCTCCGAAGCAATGAAACCCCTTTCCACTCCATCGTTCTCCCATGAAGCGTCCGCCAGTACTAGCTTGCGCGATTTGAGTATAAACAGCTGCAAGAATACTGTTGTACTGTGCGAGGCAATTGGAGATAGCTTAGTAGCTCCAAAAACGCCAGCCTCATCCATTCCGGTTCTGCGCAAGTCAAAGATGAAACTCGACGTAGCCAATGCTGCTCTGGTAACTCCTTGCAAGACTCCGAAATCTCCTTCCAAAAAAAATCAATTTTTATCAAAAGATTCTAACGTTACTTCTTTTACAGCTTGGGACGTAGACAGCCGTCTCGGAAATGTTGAGGCAATGTTTGCCGACCTCCAACAGAAAGTCAACAGCAGTGGTCAAGAACGTGCTGGTCTTGAGGAGGCAGTTGGAATCTATAAATTAAAGAGTAGGCTTTGTTATAACACTCACGAAGTATGCTAACTCGATAACCAGTTGCACAGCTTGAGGCTATTGAGTCACAACTAAAGATGTCAAACCAAGATCTTCAAGGGAACTTGGAACTAATGAGACAGAAATCTAGGGCAATTGAGGAAAGGCTACTTAGTGCAACGACCTCACTTGATGATCAGCTAAGGGCTCACCGGATAGAAATGGATGATGCGAGAAGAGAATATCAGAATGAAATCACGCAACTACGCCGAGAATATGCTGATGAGACGGATCGAGTGCATAGGCTTCACCGCGATGAGGTGCGAGAACTTGAGCGGCGAAATAGTGGCGAGCTAGAAGACAGATTGAAAGATGTAGAGCGCCGTTATGAAAGCAAGCTTGATGAAGAAAGAAGTCGACGACTCCGTGAAGTTCAAGAATTAGAGGCTCGTGTTGCATCTGAGAACCAGAACTTAGGTATGGCACTTCAAAAGAAGGATTTCGAAATTCAGAGCATGCGAGGGGAATTGGAGAGTCTTCGGGGAGAAGTTGATCGCCAGCAAACTTTGAAAGTCAATACACAAGCAAGCTTGTCGGAATTGAGGGAAACTCTTCAAAAGACGGGAACCCAGAATGCGTCTACCATACAATCGCTGGAGAGCGAGCTCTCTAGTCTTCGTGCCAAGATAGTTTTCCTTGAATCTGGGAGCAAAGCCCAGTCAGATAGCTATGCAGAGATGGAGGCTAGATTACAAGAAGCAATCCGGTCAGCCGAAACATCAAAACAGAAGCTTATTAAGGAAGAAACCCTTCGCAGGATTCTGTTCAACCAAGTCCAGGAACTCAAGGGAAACATCAGAGTGATGTGCAGAGTTCGGCCAATATTTGGAAACGTAGAGGGAGAGGCTGCAAAACTCACATACCCCGATGTTGACAAGGAGTCCAAAGAACTTGTCGTTCTTGGAAAGGAACAAAAGAGCAACCTGGGTACTGTCACCAGACAGACCAATCCTTTCACCTTTGATCGTGTATTTGGACCTGAAGCGACGAACCAAGAAGTCTTCGAAGAAATATCACAGCTTGTCCAAAGTGCTCTAGACGGCTATAACGTTTGCATCTTCTGTTATGGCCAGACCGGTGCCGGAAAAACGCATACCATGTCATCAGCAGATGGAATGATCCCGAGGGCAACACACCAGATATACGAGACTGCAACCAGCCTACAAGACAAGGGTTGGACTTACACAATGGAAGGTAGCTTTGTGGAGGTGTATAACGAAGAAATCCATGACCTTCTCGGTAGCTCGAAAGACTTTGACAAGAAGAAACATGAAATTCGTCATGACGAACAGAAGAAGCAGACAACTGTGACGGGATTGAAGACCGTTACTCTAGACTCCGCGAATGCCGTTGAATCAATACTAAAGCAGGCAGACGCGAACAGAAGTGTTGCTGCAACCAAATCAAACGAACGATCATCGCGATCTCATTCCGTGTTCATTCTCAAGCTGGTTGGACGCAATAGTGTCACGAATGAAACCTCCGAAGGAACCCTCAATTTGGTTGATCTGGCTGGTTCGGAGCGACTTAAGTCATCTGGAGCTGAAGGAGAACGAATGAAGGAGACGCAGAATATCAACAAGAGTCTGAGTTGCTTGGGAGATGTCATTGGAGCTCTAGGTCAGAACAAAGAGGGTGGTCATATTCCATACCGTAATTCCAAGGTATGTTCTTACTCAATCAGTTTGATATAGGGATCTAACATTGACTTAGTTAACCTATCTGCTGCAATACTCATTGGGAGGCAACTCAAAGACGCTCATGTTCGTGATGGCCAGCCCACTGGAAGCGCACCTGCAGGAAACGATAACGAGCTTAAAATTTGCGACAAAGGTATGTTTTATCTCCTTATCCTTCTGTAAGACCCTAAATTAATATCTTAGGTCCATAATACACATATCGGCACAGCAAAAAAATCAACGAGAGTTCACTAGCGATTCATGGCGGCACAGGCAGCGAGGAGTTTATTTTTGAATTGTACGGCAGATCATCTCACGGCGTCACAGTATTAGGAGCATCTCTCCCTCGCCATTGCCAGATGGAAGAGTCTTTTTACATCATCGTTTGACGCAAACGGTCTGATTGAGTGTAACTTTGTATAAAGCTGGTGTTTGGGGATGGGCTGGTAGGGATGTAATTTCCAATTATCCAGGAATTGAATACTTTCAAGAGCCGAGAGTGTCTGTGTGTTCGTCGAGCGTGATAGTGACAACGAATTCACTCTGTGTGTGTTGCGATGTGAGTCACTGGTATGAACTATATTGGGAAAGGAGGTGATGGCACATCATGTTCATGATATCTGCTTGAGGTATTAATAAGCGCTTCACATTAGATGAAGGTTTTTATATGAAGCTATCTATGGTCATGGAGATAGCTCTAGCTATTTTGCTTTCCATTTGGCTCTTTGCTTTCTGTGACCTCTGTTTGTGGTCAGGACAGAGGGACAAGTATATCATCTAGAGGACTAAAGACTATAGAGTTGTTGTGGACCATGTAATTATCTTTGCCGTACTCGCAGTGATGGCTGCTGTGAGTACAGCATGGCCTTGCGAAGGATTTCGTATGATCTTATATCGTACATAGCTATTGGTGATAAGGTTTGATCTTTATTGCAGCCACGTCTGAGGAGGGTGGCCTTCACGAAATGCTTGACATTTGGTGGTGGCGGAGATTTATGAAAGGGGATTGGAATGAAATTGCATTTGGAAGTGGTGCGTTATTGTCAATATCCTTCATATTTGGGCATGTCAAAAGTGAATAGACATTTGAGCGCGGTTTGAATGGGCCAAGTCTCGCTCCCCGACAGCGAGTTCGACCATGTTGCCGGACTTCCAGACTTACACCGAAATGTTTCGTCTCTACTGCTTAGACGCCACTCAAGATGAGAATTACGAGAAGAGGTAGCCGAAAGGAAGATGTGGCAAGACGAGACGGTGATGGCTTGACTGAGTTTGTGGGGTCTTGGATAACCGGAAGGATAACTTCGCTGGGTACCGTATGCTCAGTGGCATATTCTAGCCCGTATTTTCTATTGTAGAAAGCGCCAACGACCATGTATGTAGCCTAAGTCTAGGTGGATTTCGAATTCTTGGATGAGTTTCCAGAGCAACATTCCAAGTAGGTGTCAATATGGCCCATCTTCAACAGCTTCTAACCGTTTGGGCTGATGTCACTTACTGTTCGAGCGTGGGGATTCATGGCTCTAGTTTTCAGGGAGCAATCACTCATCCACTTCAACTATGTTTGAGGCTGGCCTTCTCACAATCATCTCTCATGCATGAAGCAGATTCCGAATGGCGGAATACCCTTTTCTTGGCAGAGAATTGATGCATATATATTGCCTTTTGGAAGGAGAGGGTAGCACAAAAGATCTCGTGAAATCGAGACAAGAAGACAAATTCTTGAGGCATTGAGCCAGGTAAGAGCTTTCATCAACTTGTCCATGTATGACATTCAATTTGCAAGTTGGAAACACGGCCGTTCGTTCCCACTTTAGAACGCCAGAAACTTCAACCAAATTCTTGATAAATATACAGACATGACATAGCTTGCAAGCCTCTCATTCGAGCTTTTGTGCCTCTAAGAGCCATTGGACCGACAATCTCGTCAATATAAATGAGGCTTGTGGCTTGAGTACGGATAACCCAAAGTCGTTGGGACGTTTTGGTATCAGGATGTCATTCCCTGTGACCTTGCCTCAACAATCACTTTGTCTCCCATATGACATTTACACCGCATCATATGCTAAGCCAATAGATCTTCGTTGTACATTGACATCTCTTATAGTGTGTAGTACAAACTCGAGCCTTCAGGGTACACTCATTTAGGGATGTCTTGGAAAGCGGGAAATGGGTTTATGGATATTGCTGCTGAAGAAGCCTGGATACCAGGTCCCGTTAAACCTGCATGCATATATGCATCCAACCATACCCCATGTTTGTGTCAGATGTCACTCTGGAGTACTTGGGATATCCGCGAAGAGAATATGATCCTCATGTTCCACCAATGATGGCGGTATGCTGGTAATTGATCAAGTGGTGGGTCGTATTGGAGATCAGCCATATTCCCGTCTACATACACAAACCTCTTTATTCAGAGCTCGAAAATTTGCACACACAATCAACAATGCAATGCGCTTCAGGTTCGTAGGTCATAGCTTGTCATCAGTTCTTGCGGTAATGATGACGTTTCCAAAACCGTTGGGATCTGCCGCTGTCATGCCTGCGGCTAATGTCAGTCTGACGATGACCCTGACTCATGAGACGAAAGACATACATCTGGGTCTGGGAATGGATCCGCCGGCCTGGAAAACGAGAGAGGATCGTATGCAAACGGATCCCTGACTTGCGACTGGGAGCACCCTACAACCTTGGATAGGAGTCGGTCCTACCGTCCCAGACATACAAGAGCCTCCCGACAGCAATATGCGGACAGCCAATGCTCATGTTCAATCGGGAGCCTTGCGCATGGTACTTGAAATTTAATATAGCTTCCATTCTCGAGGCGATCGAAGAGACAGGGAGTGGTCATTGTGTCCTACATGCAGGAAGCTTGGACTGCTATATGTAAAGCATGGCTGTGTACGTGCATGGAATGCAGTTTCCCGTTCGTAAGACTTTGGAGCTGTGGGAGCGATAGCCCCAATCACTCGACAAGTCGTTTCAATCACGGCCATCGAGCGTCACTACGTGATTTTTTAGGGAAATATTAAAGTCACAGATCACAGACTCAAGATCAGCTACAGAATACTCATACTGTTGTTTCATTTTCCTGACGAGAAATGCAATACGACTTTGACTTGCCAAGGGCCGACAAGCCATGGTCCGTGGAATGGCTTAGGGGTCAAGACGATGGTATCCCCTATTGAGTTAGCCTTGCGAACGCAGCCCTGAGGGAGAACCTGGAATGCTCTTCCGCTCCCTGTTGATCGACAAGAGGATCCCATCTCGATTTGACAGCTTTGAACCCATGCTCTCATTGATGTGGTGGAGGCAGCTCAAAGAACCACTCACCACGCTGCATCTCACTACCAAGGCGGCTGGAACACAGGGCCTGCCCTCGTTAATCTACGAGTCCCTGTATCTTGAATCTCAACGTCAGCATCCCACGTCGACCGCAAGGAGGTTGGAGGAAAGACCCAGCACGAAGCAAAAGTGATTGCAGGTATCACAAACCAGGTACATGGAAGGATACCCGGTGTGCGCCTGCATACATGATTGGATGCGCGTTTGAATTGCAGTGTAGGATTTACCCGTTCGTTGGATTCAATAGTTCTCACGGGTTGTCATTTCACCAGTAGTTCCGAAGGATGCATGACAAGTGACTGGTCAGTGACAACCCAGCAAGCCCGCTTGATTTTAGAGCTTATGTGTTGTCGTTTCAGGCTCATGTTGGCTAAGTTTTGAGACATGACATCCTCAAGGTCCATGTTTTTAAACGAGGAAAACAATAACACAGGCATGCATTCTCGGTACCGACATCTGGAGATGGGTGACAGCAGAGGAGCACCAGTGTCTCGGAATGGGTGGTTGAGCAGAAACTCTTTCCATGCATCACCAAGCTGATAAAAAAATACATAAAATTCCCGCACAATAAATAGCACGTTCAAGTTCAGCTGCTCAAGCAAGCACGGTAGCGAATGAATGGATAGCTGCATCGTGTTGATCACATGTGGTATGTCTCAACTATTTTCTCTCGTGATATGAGATTGCAGCCTTCCACAGCGACGATCGCTACCAGATTCCTATTCGCGTTACTAGATAATCGATTATATGCAAGCTTTCTGTGTTGGCAAAGGCAGACAAGAGCGGCAGAATACTTCCGAGCGGATACCTAAAGGCTTCCTAAGCGATTTTGTCCATCAATCACTAACGACTACATTGCGCAACAACCACCAAGAATCATAACATCCGATAGATAGGGATGTATCAAAATGAACCAATCTCTTTGGTATCATTACCGCACGTAGAAACAAAACAGACGTCCAGATGCAGGACGAAGTGGGAATGTTCGATGCCCCTCTAAACCTAGTCGTACTCTACTGTGTTACCATCTAACTTTCCACATGCACGGTAGGCCCGTGCATGATGCTTCGATTTTCCGACGACGACTTCTGTTTGTCGAAGGAATGTCGTGGTTGATTCTCGGCCTCCGATTCACACAAAACACTTCTTATCGGGTCCTAAAGTCACTTCTAGACTACAGGCCTGCGTTATGTAATTAATTGCTCAATGTCGTTCACGATGAATTTTTATCCACTTTCTTGGCTTGTTCAGTAGGCCATTAAAGGCTAATCTTAAAAATCGATTGACTGATGGTTGACATTAAGGTTGGCGCCAGTTGCAAGTAGTTACTACTCTCCGGTAGAGTGAATTGTCTGCGAGATGATTCCCCTGTTACCGTTACAAGGAGATCCCTCGAATTTGGCGCCATGATCCCCCACTAGGAACTCTTTGACACCGGCCCACAAGGATCATATAAAACCCCCGGCGTCGATCATTCTGCTGCGCCTTATGGTCCTCCTTATGATCGCCATAGCCATGTTTATCTTCTGTTAAGAAACGCCATAAAACAAACACTGCAAATGGGTTCAAGATCTAGAATTCATCCACTATAAGAAACCATGGTGCTGGAATAATTAGACTTTATCCCGATGTGGAGGTTTTGGATAAGGCCAGTTCTCGTTATTGGCCTTCCGCACATATTTTCCGCCAGTTCAAAGCACTAATATGCAATCTTGCAAGCTAAACGATTTTGTGCAAACCCTCATCCGTGTACCAGGATAGGTCCTGTTCTGTTCTGCTCAACCTTCCACACGCTTTGGTCTTGCCAGATGAAATTGTTACAGAGGCACAAATAGAAACGAGCCTCACACTAGAAACAAGGCTTCGTATTGTAAGGGCTCGGGGGCTGCCTGCCATTACTACCCGACCATTATAGCATTGCTTACTTAGTCATAACATGCGAACAGCCGTTTCAGAGTATTTGCACATTCCGGTGTCAGAGCCTCCAGCTCTTCGTACTTGTAACAGCCTCCGTGCAGCCGCCTCTTGTACCAGGCAAATGTAATCCTTTCCGTAAACAAACCTAAAGAGAAGCCTTATTATACCGCCATCTATGGTGGAAGCTGGTCTGTAGATGGGTGTAGCTCGGGTTCGAGGATACGTTACAGGATTAGGTAAGTATTCCCGCAAGTTCAGCTTTATGCTTTGATGGGCAAATCTTCGGAATTCTCGAATATCAATATTCGGGAAATTTATAGCTTTACAGTATTATCTGACCAAAATGCATAGCAGATATTCACATTATAGTACTAATCTCATAGAGAAATCCTATAGACTTCTCTCCCGTCCTTGATATAACTTGCTATCACTCCACCGCCGTCGGTGCTGTTCAACCGTCATTGTCAAACTGGCTACGACAAATTTAAAGTGCTCCCCAATCCGAAAGGGTACTTCGACGAGACCCATTCGGCAGAGTGCATTTTAACAAGGAACTGCTGCGTTTAGTGTTGCGATCGGGCATTTATTTATCTGCACCGGAGGGCGTGCAGCGAGTTTGCCCACAGAAATTCCATTTAAACACAACTCCCACAATATCGGATCAAGTCTTGTAACACAGAAGGAGTACTTTATTATCCTGATCACATCCGATATTTTCTTTTCAAACGTCCCGATGCTCACCAACTACTTCTGATCAGATCTGCACAGTTTGCACGATTACGACAACGTACCACTAGCTTGACTTCTGCTGGAAGAAGATATAGCCTCGCCTCTTCATCAGGGCCGAACGTGCTGACGAGTCAACGGCAAATTGTATCATAAAACACCTGACTGCGCACAGCTTCTGCCCCAGCCGCTACGTTAGTAAAGCCGAGTTTATGGTAGAGGAACAAGGCGCTCCACATTGACGCCAATCCCACACACTACATTCGAGCCGGACATCCCTGCAACCTTGTAACCTGTCCTCATTCTTTGCATCCACTGGGAAACTTCCAAGGCTCACACTTTTGCCCACCGGCCCGCTTTAATAGTCCAAGCATAGTCCACCATACATAAGACTAAACACTTCGCCTCGCAAGGAACCTCCTGTTGCCAGACCCAATTTGGTGCACTAAAATACAGCTTCGAGACTACGGATCACTAGATAAACTCTATTGCCTACGGATCCGTCCATTAAGTGCCGAAAACGAAACGGCCCCAAAAGAATCCCGCGCCGTATGACTTGACACTTCTTTATATATCAACCAAATCGCGTACTATTGTACTGAGGATCTACAAAACGGTACCTCTTATTTTAACGAGGGAATTTGCAACTTCAAATCTATACCGAATCCGCAAAGCTGGCTGCCATAATCTCACAGCCGGTGTCCTTAATGGGCCTAAGCCCAAAATTGACTGGAAGGGGTAGATCTTGGGAAGGTACGTAGAATCTCTGATCAACACCCTTGGCACTCTTCGCAAGTGGCCCTTTATCAGTCTTCCGGCCCCATTACTCTATTCAGCATGCCATTCATTATTTCTACGCAACCCTATAATTTCCACTTCCGAGTTCGATGCGCATCTTATATGAGAAGTAACGAATGTCTGCTAACCATAATGATCCAGATCTCAAGTACTCTGGTCAGCCCTCAGGTCCGTTGACATACGAACATAGGAACCCGGGGGGTAATTCTGGGATCGGATATAACCTATCCCAATCTTCGCTTCCCCTTAGAAATTATTTAAATGATGAGGAAACCCATGCAATGGCCGTACAAACGTATTCATCTCTGAAGCCCCATGGAAGCACCAAGGAGAGGTTTTCTCGCAACAAAGATGCAATGGAAAATTCGTCTAGGCTACGTTCTGAGTCCTTGCCACCGGAGAGAATAGAGCTGCCTTCTATCCGTAAGGTATGTCAACCTTCGAAGTACATCGAATAATCTTATAACTATTCTACAGCTCTTAGAAGAAGTAGAACCACCCAGTGTCCATCCTGGTAGTCAGCCTAGTAAGCTGGGCATAAGTCCACTGATCAAAAATGAACATCCCCCATCATCACCACCATCTCACAAGCGCAGAAAGGTATTCGATGAGGACGAAAGTACTTTGGACACGGCGAGCTCGACGGAGCTTCTTACAAAAGTAGAACCGAACAGACTCAGCCCTTTAACATTTCGAAACACGCATACTTTAGAGTCATCACCGATACGACGAGCAAGTGTGTTATCTACAGGAGGATCGTATCCAGGAACTGCCACGAGTAGTCCTTTTTCTCGAGCATCAGTCATGCCTCAGACGCTGGCATCTCCCTCTTCCTTTGACTCAATGAATAGAGCAGAATGGAAGCCTAAGCTCCCCAATCTCCCACCATTGTCATTTGTAGAACGAGGACCTCCACAAGGATCGCAGGTTCGCAATAGCTGGAGTGAGTTTGTGCTTGAATCTCGATCCGGCGCTCACACATTCCCTCAAACAGCCGTTTCTGCCTTCAATCCGCCAAATCCGTCTTACCAAGCTCCGCCTTATTCGTATGGATACCAACCACCACGCAATCAAATCCTCTCAGGGCCTACAACAGCGAGCCCCATGAAGCCTGAACGGAGTCCGTTCTCAGCCACGAGCTATCATGCGACAACCCCAGGGGTTGTAATTCCATATCCAGGGGAAACAAACGACAACGTGGTCGACAACAAGCAAAGAAAGCGGCGAGGAAATCTTCCCAAGGAAACAACAGACCAGCTCAGGTCCTGGTTTGTAACTCATATACAGCATCCTTACCCGACAGAGGATGAGAAACAGGAACTAATGCGAATCACTGGTTTGGCAATGAGTATGTAGATGGCTGCATAGATATGTCCATTAGAATTCTTCTAATCTATGTCATAGATCAAATATCAAACTGGTTCATCAACGCACGTCGGCGACAGCTCCCTGCAATGATCAATAACGCAAGAGCAGAATCAGACGCAAGGTCTTCTGGAGGTGGAGAGGCACGAAATAATGATTATCGTCTTAGTGACGAGGAGTATGAAGAGGACTACGATAGGGTGAGGGCAAAACCCGGACCTGTGAGGGAGTTGGCGGAGAACAAAAGTATATGAGTGGATTTGCTACTATAGAGAAAGTGATTGAGCTATGACGTCTGGCCAGAGCCTGTGAAGGGTCGAGATCGGCGCAACAGAAGAAGAAACGTGCATGGAACGAAACCGAACTTCCCGACCTCCTATTAAGCAGCTCAAGAGAAGAAAATATAAGGGGAAATGTTCGGACACTATGAGGAACGATCAAGCCTGGCTGGACTCGACTGATGATTCAGCATAGTGCCTGATGCCCGAGTGGCTTTCATATGGCCAAGGGTGTGGTTATAGGTGTAAGTCTATTATGTTACAGACTTCTGGTACTTGAACAACATCCGAACGAGGGAACTAATGAGAAAAATATATCTGGCACTTAGACATCGATAATTAAGATGGATTAGGCTCTCCACGTATTTTGCCTGGAAAGACTATCAGGGATTTGTTCTCTGCGAGACATCATCAAAGTTTTGCGTGAATACATTGAAAGCATCCCGCTGTTAACGCCACACTCACAAACAAGCAAGTGCTTTACAAACGCTCACCTCCCTCGGTGGCCAAGAAAGGGCACAGAAAGTACCAAGTTAGAAGTATCCACACAAATTAAGATCTGCAGTACCTAAACCTGAGTAACTAAGGTTTCCATTACCCTAGAGAGAATCTTTACCCAAGATACTGAAATCCGCGATCAGTAATCGTGTTTACAATCTAATTTGACGGGATTTGTTCTAGAAAACGCCACCCAAGTGAAGGAGAACCTTAATTCTCAGCCCGAAGAACCACTGCCTGGTCCCCGTGGCGACTCAATCAAAGCATTTACTAGTATTTGTCATGATAGGACACTTTATGACATCTTCCAAATTTCCATTTTGAGTTTCTGACAAGTCCAATACCACATGTGCCGCGCTATACCCACCGAGTCTATAAGCCTCAAGACGCCTCTGCTTAGCAGTCATCAAAGTGAACTCACTTAGAGGGACCTTCTTATATTGCCTTTCTGTAAATCAAGAAACATCAAAGCGCACTGATCGACCCTCGGTATTTCGATTCGAGATCGTATTTTGTTCCAAGCTTCTTCGATAGGTCTGGGCTTCCTTCAGTCTGCAAGCGACTTTAGAAAAAGCATCATGATCGACACGCCTTGGGGCGTGAGCCGCTAGATCTTTGAGTACCAACTTGGCGTTCTGACCAGTGGCTGACATTCGAAGAATAAGAAAACATGGTGACGTGACCTCTTGGCTGTTGAGAGATTATAGTCTGAAACAGTAGGCATCTTGAAGAGAAGGTTAAGACTAGCAGTTCTCTCCAATAAGTATGTGTTATTAGAAAATTTGAGGTTCATATTTTCAGAGAGGTATTGAGGAGAGTCATCCAATTTGAGATATCACTTCTTATTTTATTTTCCATACGGACGTCTGGTATACTTTCTTTTGCTCATTGATGATGAGCGATGAGCCGATGACAGACTTCCAGATTCAAAGGCGAAAAGATGCTAAAACATCCTTTCCCTCACGAAGTGAAACCTTGACTCAAGCAAATTCCTCACCCAAAGTTCCCACAAAAGATGTCAGCGACCACCAACCCCACCAGTCGCGTCATATATTCCTCCGTACAAGTATCTGTCAACATCGAGTCATGACACATCGTCTGGCTCTAGCTGAAAACTAGGACTCGGCAATTCTTTTTAGCTTCAAATAGAAAGACATTAATATTCCGGTACACGGCTTCCCAGCCCCGTGTCTAGACCCTCATATTCCTATTCCAAGAAACAATTAGAATTTACCAAGCACATTCCTGCTGCGGAGATCTAAGTGGACGATGTGGTATTAATCAAACTTTATTTCGAGCCCTCCACACCCATACCGCTCACATAGATTGAAGCAACCTCAGAAAGGTCACATATCCGGCCCTCCGTAGATTAAAACCGGCATGTCATCTAACTATTCAGCTGGCGCACCAATCACCAGTATCTGAACATTCCTAGTTCTCTCGGTATGAAAGCTGCCGGTATTAGTAGTTCTCCCACCCAATCATGGGCGGAAACAATTCTCACATGTTGAGGCTCAACTACATAGGTTCGTAAGCCTGACGCCGATCATTGAGACTTCGTGAACCTTCTCATCTTTGATCGGCAGCGATCAAGATTGGCGAAGCAGCCCGTGCTAACCCCTATGATCCACGTTTACCGATCTTCCGAATAATCAGAGCTCACGAGGCTACAGCATGGCGATGATCTCGGGGATCTCTAAGCCCTGAGAGGTACGCTTAGGCGTTGTCAGATGATCGGTATTATGATCCCCGTGCCGTCTTTATGCTTTTATGCTGCGAACTCCAACAAGGGTTTGGATCGAAAGTCAGAACTTGGGATGATGTGGAAATAAGCACATGTCCTGGAGATAATAACTCATGCCAAGCATGTGCTATGACCTGAAGCAATTTTCCCGGTGTTATTTTACCGTTACCAGAAATCAAATTGACAGCACACCAACACATTTTGACTTTGACTAGGCGCGAAATTGCTTTGTAAGTGCTACCATAGGGATCTTACATGCGGGATAAAGTTCGCACATGGAAAGCAAACGGCACGCATGCGGGGGGGAGAGAAGCAAGGAGCATAAGCTGCCCAGCACATGCGCACCTGCTGAAAGACTATGATGTACGAAGGTACTGTACTTCTTCGCTGCGCCTAGTCAGAGAGGAGAAGGATCACAGACCAACAGATCATAAATCACGTGTTCTCGCTAAATTGATTATATGAGCAAGGGGCTAATACCCCTAAAGCAGCGATTCAGACCAGTACCTGGCAGCCACAGGTAAGAATTTTGGTGACATGATCTTTGTATTTTGTGCAATTTTTACACCAGCATAATTGGGCTCGGTTTTCTTATTTGTCAAGTTTATAATATCCACAATGTTTCCCAATTCAAAATGTGATTCGTGGGTTTGTTACGGTATAGCGCAGCCTTCCTCAGCCTCGTCAGAAAAGCAGCGGCATTCTGCTTAGGTTTGTCTTACGCAACCCCAAATTGGAACCATCCTTGATGCAATTTGATATGCGATGAATTGCACTGCACCAAGAAATAATATGGTTTACAGGATATGCTCTCCTCTTCAAATGAAGCTTTAAAACTCCGGACTCGCAAGCTTAAACCACTGCTTGACAGCTGACAGCTCGCGGAAATGGCGCCCGCACATCAATATCGCGTCGTACCCCATAGCCCTGACGACCTCGACGACAATGAATTCAAAGACAAACCGGCGCTGCGACGAAGAGGCTTGATTTCTCTGCTCTTGAGGAAGCTCCGGAAATTCTGCAGGCCGGCATATCTATTCGTAGCGTTTGTGGTATTCCTGCTGTTGCAGGTTACTTTCAATGCGAGTTATATCCAAGGTCCACCATTCGAACTCAATCGCAATGAGACGGTGTTCATCGCAGCAAATATCATAGACCAACACCTAATTGATGGCATATGGGGTAATAGGATACTGGAACTCGTCGATTTGATAGGACCGGAGCGGACGTTCGTCTCCATATATGGCGGGCCGAAGGAAGCTTTGCAGAGCCTCGAAGCAAAACTCCCAAAAAATTGTGGGAGGAGTATTATCTCTGAGAAGGACTCCCCAATCAAGCTGAAAGATATTCCGCACACGACCCTACCAACCGGCGAAGAGCGCATTAAACGCATTGCATTCCTGGCGGAAGTTAGAAACAAAGCCCTCGAACCGCTCAAAGCCACGAAAACACGATTTGATAGAGTTCTTTTCATAAACGATGTGGTTTTTGAGGCCAAGGATGCGACACGGCTATTATGGGGAACAAACCTAGATGCGGAAGGCAATGCACATTACAAGGCTGCTTGCGGAACAGATTTTGTCACAAGCTGGAAGTATTACGATACATATGCCACGCGCGATCTTGAAGGATACAGCATTGGTGTTCCAATCTTTCCCTGGTTCGCAAATGTGGGCAATGACGCACAATCCAGACGAGACGTCCTTGCGGGCAGGGACGCAGTTAGGGTGAAAAGTTGCTGGGGCGGAATAGTAGCTTTTGATGGTCGATATTTCCAGGATGCAGAGCAACTTAGTGTGTTCAGTGCGAGCGAAAATCCGAAGTTGCCTTTACGGTTCAGAAGTGAGCCTGATCCATTCTGGGATGCGAGCGAATGTTGCTTGATTCATGCGGATATCATGGCACTTCCACCTCTATCCAACTCGCAGCGTATGGATTCCGTGACGAGAGACAAGCCCTTTGGGTGGGAAGATGGGATTTTTATGAATCCATACGTCCGTGTATCCTATGACGAGGCAACATTCAAGTGGATTCCAGTGGCGAAGAGATTCGAGCGGCTCTTCGCCGTTCCCCAAGATATCATCAACCGTTTCGCGAGCATGCCGCGGTTTAACTACCGCAGGTCTGAGAGAGAAGGAGACAAGATTAAGGATCGCAAATGGGTTTCGGCTCACAAAAAGGGTTCTAAGAAACGAGCAACTCTTGGAGGAGGCGACATGAAAGGCAAGGAGTACTGGGCCCATGAGGGGCACTATGAGGAGTATGAACGCACTGCCACCCGAGGTGGATATTGTGGTGTGAGACAACTGCTTGTGTTGAAGAAAGAAGATGACAAGAGCGAAGGCAATTGGGATAATCTACTCAACCAGGTGCCTCCGCTCGACGTGTGAATATCTATGTATATTTGTATGACTAGTGAGCATATTCATGGCAAGGCGTTGAACGGCAAGAAACTTGAACGACTGTAACAGTAAATAGCGCATACACTGAGCAGCATAACTGGGCAGCATATTTGGAGATAGAATGGATGACTGACATTCAAAATACTCATACATGTGTGGTTAACTTGTTTTTACTGTTGAATATGGTGAATGTGCGTCCGTCTGTTTACCCTCTTTTGCGCAAAACAGGGACCTTATTCCATGTAGTACAAGTGTACCACCACATGTCTTCAAACTGTATGGGATATTTGTTAATTTCTTCTAAGCCTTCAATATTGTTACGTCTACACAGAGGTCAGGTCAAATACTTTGACCTGTATTATTGGGCTGGTCTGTGATGATTGGCAACGCCTCCCAAGTCCACAGCCAGTATTGGCCATTTCTGACGTGTCTTAACAATTTCTTGTCCGCGTTCCCAAATTTTCATGCATGTTTCGCCTACAAGTGGATTGCTCGGATGCTGCGACAGCTTTCAAGTTAGCTGCCCGAAGATTCGTCTTCTTCGAAGGGTCCAAGATATGCTGCAGTGTCTTAGTTTCCTGCCCGGGTTGTGATACTCCAGCCACTTGATCATGATTGCAGCACATTCTTAAAAATTACCAGATGAATTGACGTACATAGAAAATTTCCTGTTTTCATCTTATTGACGCATCATAGTCTTGTAATCACACAACATCTAGCTCCTACATGATAGGAGATAACAACCAAGTCAACATAATGGTCTGGTATAATTGTGATACACCGTGTTGACCTACGGCTGTGATACCCCTTTCGGAAGACCACGCCAATCACAGCTACCTTTTCATGTACCTTTATATACAATTCTGAATTTCACCTGGCTGCTCGACGCTATGCAGGAGAGCTACGAGTCTTGGTCATACCGGAGAATAACCCTTCTTCTCCATTCTGAAACTTTTAAGACATCACCACTTAAAACATTTCCCGGGTAGCATATGTAAAGCATAACCTAAAATGGTTATTGAAGTTGCGTATTACGAAACCCTTTCTAAGGATATTCTCGCAGCATCTTTAGTGTTAACAACGATTGTTTCCTCGCGCACTATTAATTGCCTTTTCTTCCATCCGCTCCGCATTTTTCCAAGCCCATGGTACGCAGCATGCCCATCGCTCCCCCTTGCTCTGTCATCCTTCCTGAACAAAGAGCCAGACTGGCTCATGTTCCTTGTGAACCAATATGGCGGTAAGCACCTCCCCATGTGTCACATAACTCTTGGAGGTAACAGAGAACAGACAAAGACGGTGTGCCAATTCGCATCACTCCAAATATCGTGTTCTTTTACAGGGCGGCATCACTTCGTGGCATTTACTGGGATCCACAGTGCAATACAAAGTCGCGTATGTACGGCCATGAAACGCTTGGTGCACCATCTATGTTCCAAGCTCTAGATGGGCAGGACCATAGGGCTCTCAGAAAGGTCTTGGGTGGCTCTGCGGTAGGCGGCGATTCATCTTAATCAAGAAGATCATAAATTATATTATGGAGAAGAGCTCATGGCCTAACGGTGACAGTGGAGCATTGGCTCTTTGAAGAACGCATGGGAGTCTCGATTCGATTCGCAGATACGGATTTTCGTCTCGAAAGAGACGGTTCGGGCGAAGAACAAGGAGCCTATTGTTCTGAGTGACAAGGTTTCGTAGGTCCTCGCAAAAAAACAACTGTGCATGCTATATTGTACTGAAGTTATTCTGATAGAGAATTTGCAGCCGACATCATGACAATGGTTTCTTTCACAAAACCTTGGGGCTTTGTCCAGAATGACCGAGATGAGCGGAGCTGTAAGTGCATTGTGGAATTAAGGTCGCTTTAGGTTGCTTCCTTTTTGCCATCTTGGTCATATGAAGATCACCACTAATGTATTGAGGAGTGCTAGCGCGTGGCGCGAAAGTCTGCTATTATTTGGGACCGCTCAACGATGGCGCTTCTTCCATGAAGTCATCCTAACATCACAGCTGCGATACTTTCTACTTCCTAAGTCCTCTGATACATATAGAAATGGCTAGTTGTGGTGGCAATCAGCCAGTGAGATCGCAAGGCGCGAGTGCTGCATCTCAGATGAGAATTTCTCGCTGGAGCAGCCTGACTCCCTCCAACTTACGCTCGAAGCAAAGTTAGACGGCGAACCTCTGACACCTACACAGAAGATTGCGCCCATGGCCCTTCGAATCCAAGCCGGGGCCGACACTACAGGTACAGCGCTTGGTTGTACACTTCTACTCTTGACTACGCATCCGAGGAAGTTGGCGAAGGTCCGCCACGAGATAGAAGCAGCAGACGTTGAGGGCTATCTTAGAGAGGTTGTGCAATATGACGAGACACGAGAGCACCTATCTTATATATGCGCGTGTATTCGTGAGAGTCTATGTCTAAATCCACCGATACCAATCTCTTCGCACGTGTTGCGCCAAGGGAGGGCAAGTTGATGAATGGTGTGTTCATACAAGGCGGAACGGATATGACAACCGAGGCACGGGTCGTGCAGCAAGATCCTGATACGCTTGACAAGCACCCGGATGATTTCTCCCCTGAGAGGTGGCTACATGGAGAGGGAAAAGCTGCGAAGATGGAGGCGGGGATGTTTGTGTTCGGGATGGCTCCCAGAGCTTGTTTGGGGAAAGAGATTGCGCTTTTAGAGACACACAAGCCGATTCCAGAGGTCTGTATTTCTCGTTTAGTCAAAGGATCAAGCATTTACAATATTACAGATTATCTGTCGCTTTGATATTGAGCTTCTGAGTCCAGGCAGGTATTATGTTAGGGGAGGCGTCGCCGTTAACGAAGGATTCACGGTTCAGCTCAGTCCACGAAAAGAAACCATCTAAGCTCAGAGGCTAACGGGCGGCTCATCAGGTATCCAAATGGGTCCTATTCCTATACAGATTAGTTCATGACGATTAGAGCGGGCACGTGGTCTATATCCCTAAAACAGTACGGGCAAATACCGCCTTGTCTGCTGCATTTTGCAGTTTTCTGAAAATGGAGTGCATTTACTTGTTTAAAATACAGCATACTCAAAATCTCCTATAATATACTCGCTTATCCCAATTCGATCAAGTATTTGACAGAAAGTGTGGAGAATGTAGTTCACACGTCCTCAGATTGGGGATATAAAGCCCTGTTCTTTCGCCAATACTTGATGGTGGAAATATTTACACTTAGGAGCATAGATACATATAAATATCATCGGGGGGTAAACTGGAGTTGAAGGGTTTGTTAGTCTTAAGATTAAAAATGCTGATGCACGCCTGACTAGCATATACTCACTCATCTTTCCAGCTCTCACAACGATTCAATTTCAGGCATGCTCCTCAACATAGTATCCATTTTCTAAATTGCAGCACCAGTTGGATGTTTCGTTCCAAAGCCAACACAGAGTCTGCCTCACAACTCAATACATACAATTTGATAGGAGCCTGCCAATGGCCAAAGCCGGCCTCTCCTTCGAGATTTTCATGGCAATTCTCTTTCCAAGAATTTATTTCCGAATTGGCTTTGATGCCTGGAGCTTGGAACCTTTGCAATGTAGTCTTCAAAATTGTGCAGTTGTCCTCGTTGGTGGTATGTATGGCGGTCAGAAAGTGAAGATGTGGCTCAGGGATACAGGTAAGCTTGGACAGCGATCATTCCTCTCCTTTAATCCTAAACCAGGGGCTGTTCCGAAACCCAAGTTTATCGAACCTGAAGATTTCAAAACCAGGGATCGCTTACCATGTGTGTCTCTCAAAGGTGGTCATATAGATTTCAGTCTATGAAACCAGATCCTTCATGTCATTTTAAGCTCTCTTAGACATGGACGGACGCATAGAGTCTGATAGGGCTCTAGGTCTTCCTTAAGCTAAAGCTAATTCAAGGCTTTTATTATGAGATTTTAAGCTCAAATTACTGTTCGGCGGCTACTCATACTTTCAATCACCACAACCAGAGGGGGAGGGGGGGTTGCTTGGTTTTACATAGCCACCCAAAAGCCAGACCAGGGAAACCATGATTGAAAACCACCATGTGTTTGATTTGTCCCTCCTTGGTTCTCCAAGCAGATAGTCTATAGTAGTCAAAGATCAGTGCTGGCTGTTAGTTCGCGACCTTGAAACCATTAAGGACAGATATAAGTCCCTATCCTACGCTTTTTCGATTGTCAGATATTTGTGCTGAAGCTTTTCTAGAAGTGAGTAAGTTAGTATTCAAATCCTCATTTCGTTGTGCTACTCGTATCGCTTTTCGCCCGGTACGTCGGCGGAGCCTTGGCCATGAGGACAGAAAGAATTTTGTTATTAGCCAGGGGAGCATAGTTATAGTAACAGCAATGACAGCCCCGAGTGGGTGCCAAAAAGCGTCCAGCTTAAATGCCGTCATGCCAAATATCACCTATGGTACTGGTAAGTGTTTGTATATATTTAAGAAAATTTCAATCTCTTACAGCCATGAATGAGAGAGGTAGGCAGATGAAAGCGAGAATATTTAGTCGCTGTATCGCACCACCTTACCGTATGCTTTCGATGTTGAATGACTAGAATGGCCAATTTATCAGTCCAGTGCCCCTAAAATACAAAAGCTGGCAACTTGCCAAGATGTCGAAAACATATTGTTTTGTTGAATTGTATTGAAAGCAGTTTGATGATGATTACAGTGGCGATGGATCGAATATAAGCGTATCAAGAGCATAGTTTCCGCCATAATTACTCGACTAGTCCAGTTTCTTCTTAACCTACGGTTATTTCCGAGACGAACTAAGGTTACTTTATGTTGAGGTTCCCTTAGGTTTCGCCACCAATATTCAGGGATAGACTGTTGGAATGTGACTCCTTTATCATGTATAGAATCACGATGGCTAGGCTCAAAAGGCTCGCAAAGATTGCTAAATTGAATCAAGCTTTCAATTGTGCTGTATGGGTTTCGCGAAAGGCAATATGTGTTTTCCTGAATGCATGCCTAAGTCGTGTAAATGTAAGGATGTCGACTTCTGGCCTGTCGCACATAAATGTTTTATCTAAATGGGCCATTTCTTGGTGCATTAGGCTAATGACTAGTAACCAGTCGTTGAATGCACACACGAAGTCCGGGAAGATCCACCAAGGCAATGTGTCTAGTCGAGCCAAACGTTTTCGAGCTTGTTTACTCTCCCAATTTATATTGGAGAATCTTTCTGGTACACAAGAGCTGACATCTGCTAATAGAACAAAGAGAGGCTGTGAAAATAGCTTGTGGTACGGTAGAGTCTCATACCGAACTGAAATAGCGGATCGATGGATCTCAGACTTGCTGAGTTTGTGGATGATGCATTGATGACATCTCGCTTTTCTTTCTGGACCCCCGGAAGGACATTGACAGTTCCGTACCAAAATTGAAGCTCGGGTCTTGTGTTGTAACAAACAGCTGCGCCCTATCTATTGGGTGGTATTTCCTCTTGCTTTTCCCGTTATTGATTAACTTTTCCAGAGGTCGATCTCGATCATAGCGGAAGGAGAGAATAATTATGCTTGGTCTGAACTTTGACATGGCGAACTTATGAAGTATTGAGGGAATCGTGGTAGTGATTCTCGGAGTATAAGACCCAGCCACCGTGGGTTCCCCTCGACTATCCTACGGATGCGATCAATGAATGTAGAATTAGGAAGGGTAGGGTTGATTACATGATACAAGGTGCTCCTCCTCTCTTCATTGGTTCGTGAAAAAGATTCGGCGAGCCCTGGATAAGCGGGCTGTGATAGCCACCAAATTCATTGCGGATAGTTTTAATAAACTCTTTGAAGTCATTTGCTATCTTTTTCAATCCTAGTCTTCCATTAATCAATACTTGTGGTGGTCTGAAACTCCTCTTCGCAAAAAAAGGGCTCTTCGCCCGAAACGGAAAGGTCTTCTTCTGGTCCAGTGTTGGGATGATAGCGACTGCCACCAAGGTATATATGGTCACAGTCTCTTGATCCTCACTAGAACGCAATCTATAACCGTGAGCTCGAATGCCAACACGAGGAAGACTCTCGAACGCAGCCCCATTTGCTCTTACTCTTTCATTTAAGCCTGAAATAGTATCTTTACGCGGCGTTGACGAGGGCAACATGAGAGCCTCCTCCATCGTAGCACGCACCCCGAGGGTGGCGCGAGGAGGACCGTATCTGTATGGTCTAGAAACTCTATCATTTCTACGCATTGGCCATGGAGCATTAAAATCTTCAGTGTCTGAGCTAGTGCTATCTTCTATGGTGAAGCTGCGAGGAATATGAGCCCTTCGAGGCGGATCTGGTAGGCTCCTTTTTCTAGGTTCATAAATTGTTACTGTAGGAGGATATGCATCTGCAGTTGGCTCCTGGAGCCTTGTCTCTATTGCGCTTGTTGACTTTTGGCGGAGCCCGTTAGTATTAGACGACTCTTGTTCTGATTCGTCCGCTCTATGAAGATTAGGCTGGTCTTGTCACGGTTCATATCTCTATTCTGGTATATTTATTTCTGGAAGGGTAATTTTTCAGAAGGACTAGTTCGAACATCGTATTCAGTTACCTCAGTGCATACTTCATTCTCACTTGACTGTTCTCCGGCCATGGAAGACGTTGTTGTATCATTGGATTGGGCCTTAATCGTGTACATCGGTTCTCTGGGTTTTAAATTCGGAGACTCCCATTGCCTTACATCTAGTTCATTGCATTTGGGGAAGATGATTTGTGTTTTGCTAATATTAAGACATCCATTTCCTGTTCCTCTGGTTTCGCCAGGCTCCTCGTTCTCGTCCATTACTTCAGGACGATTCGGTATATGTGAAGTCTCTGTACTTATGAGTTTGGATATTTTAAATTGCCCATTTCAACTTACACCGTCAAATGACCCAGTATTCGTAGCTGTGCCATCTTTGATAGGGGCATTCGAACTTGTTTTCTTTTGCGAATCCATTGCTCATATTCACAAACAGACAGGCTTACAAAAAATGAGGATAGAGTTATGAAATTTAGTTGAGTAATGCTCCTAGATTTAACTACCTTGAGAAGAAGGCGAGGCACACCTTATGCAGGCGGACTTGCCTTGCCATCGCCACAATTTAAGGCAGAGTGCAGGGCTCTGCGAAGCACAAAATGACAGGCATCTAGACTGCCAGTAACACAGCCGGACGATCAAACTTGTTTTGAGGCTGTTATGCAGTTATAACGGCTATCCCGCGCTTGAGGTTGCCTATTTGAGGAAATAGAAAGGTATTCCAAGGTATGCAGTTGAATCTAACGGAGTATGCGTTGCAATGTGGAAATTTGAATTATCGCGTCTTAACTGGAATGCAAATAGCCTGTGGAGACTGGATAGCCTCAATATCAATCACTTAGTTTAGCCGAATATCCATGCTTTGCTTGCGACCACGTCCAGCTGGTCTTTGACCTCCTTCCAGACGCCTTTCCTACTCTTCTTCATTTCGCTCTCAAAGGACGTATCAATAGCCTTCTCTTCATCCATTCTCTGCGCCTTCACAATTCTCAACAGCCCAATAATAAGCTCTTCCACCTTGCCATCCATGTTAAACTTGGCCGAGCACTCTCCGAACAAACACCTCAGCTCAGCAGCAATCGCCTCCACCTTTTCGATATCTATAACTCTTTCTGCCACATGGTCTTTTTTCGTGCCAAGAATCAAGATGGGGAATTCTGTAGAATCTAGACCTTGCCTCTTCTTGATCTCCTTCACTAGGTTATAACGCATTCTGATACGCTCTTGTATTGAAGCTCGCCATGGGTCCTCGCATATACTATAGACGATGATCACGGCATCACATTCTTCTATCCCAGCAAAGGAGCCGCTGTCCTCCACTTTCGAGATAGTTGTTTCCAGGAACTGGAGTATACATGGCGACCCATCGATCTCAATCTCTTTGGAATAACTCTTTTGTTCACCCGGATGCTCCGCTTCGTCTGTAAACACATCATATAGAAACTAGAACAATTTTAGCCAAGTCAGCTTGCTAGAGGATAACGAGCCGAGTACCCTCATTAACAAACTCGTTTTCCCGCTACGTGGTCCACCAATAACTGCTATTTTGTACATCTCCACAAATGCCTGCGAATTTTCTGGAGGAGACAGCATATTACCACGATGATCTAGGCTGTTAATGTAGGTAACAAATAAATAGGGCTGAGGTTGAGGGCTTGACAACCTAAGTAAGCGGGCGGATATACTTCCCGTCTTCTCCGAGGCTTAATCCAAGCTAACTGACTGCTCGAGTACCAGGTACAGTCGTAAGACCTGATGCCCTTGAAACGTTAACAGATGTGATAAAAGCGTTATATAAATCAAGTGCCATGAATATGTGGTTTGGTTCTCTCTTAGCATACACATTTTGTGCACTAATCGCTCTATGCCTGTAAAGTAACACGAGTTTGCGCCTCCGAATCTAAACCTGAAGAACAAAAATTAGATAACACAAGGAGAAAGAAGTAAATTGCAGAAGAGAGTATATAATAATTCATTGCGACAAGATATAAAGTAGTAATTTTTTACAATCCATGTCCTATCTATTGGTATTCCCGTGTCCCAGTCCGTTGTATCATACACTTCTGTACATATCATACATATCTTCTATATCTTGAGATGAAGTGATTAGATGAGGGCCTGTCCCTTGAACATGCCCTCCTTGACTTCAGCGACGACATCTCTTCTATCATGCTTACCAACCAATACAATACCTCTTCCACGTCTCCCCATTCTGCCTGTTCTCCCCAGTCGATGAATGAAGTCAACCGTGGAGTGCGGGACATCATATAAAATGACATGGCGAACAGCCAATGTATCGATACCTCTCGATCCCAAGTCCGTAGTGACAAGGACCTTCACGTTTGGCAATTTCTTCCGTGACGGCGGTGCAACCTGTCCAAATGGCACGTAATTGGGTTGATTGTCCGCAAGGCCTCCAGGAAGCTCCTCAGGCTTAGGCGCTGTGAGTGGGTTTGCAGTCGTAAAAGAAGCCAGCATTTCCGACTGACGTTCCTCAGGTGTATCTCTATTCAGCGCAATAGCATCCACACCTTTCGATACTAAATACTCCGCTACTTCCTTCGTCGTTTCTCTCTCATTCACAAAAACAAGAACGCGCTTGACATCCATGATGTCCTTTACAGGCCCGTCATGTTCGGAGGCGGCTTTACCAATCGACCATATGGTATCTGCGCATGCAAGGTTCTTGTTCCCTTGATATGGCTCGCGTTCACACTCAACGACGCCTAATTGTACACGCCTAGGGATTGCATGCAGATTTGGTGTTACAATGCGGCGAATACTAGGGAAGCGAGTGCGGAGGAAAGAATCCATGCTTCGAGGAATAGTTGCTGAGCAAAGAACTAGTTGTTTAAGGGACGGGTTGCAACGGTCAATGATGTGCTGAGTGAGTGGTGAAAATCCACGATCAAGTAGAGAATCTGCTTCATCGATGATGAGATGAGTAACTCGAGAAAGAACATTAGGATCCGATTCAGCTATGGAAGATAGTAGATGTGGTGTGGATACCAAGACATCGATTCCCTTGGGTGAAAAGAGTCGGTTTCGAATGACTTTTCCAGTGAAATTCGCAGATATCATGGCGGAGCGAAACTTGACTGTATGTGAGAATGCTTTGACCAGAGCCCCAACCTGGACCACGAGTTCTGATGTAGGCACTAGTATAATCGCTCGTGGTCGACCAGTTGTAGGATGTGGTGTATTCGACAGGGGTGGCGAAGGTAAACTCAGATCATTCTGCCGTACTTTCTCCTCAGCCATCTCTTTCTCATATTGTGCAACATCTTCATCCGCTGCTTCTGCAAGCTTGATCGCATTCACTGTCGGTATCAAATATGAGAGCGTTTTTCCTGAGCCTGTCTCTGCAGCTAACAAGAAATCTTGCCGTTCCTCCTTCACGAGTTGCTTTCGCCTCGAGCCTCCTTCAATTTCCATGCCAGTCAGAGCCGGAATGGCGAGCTTTTGTACAGGTGTAGGCTGTATATCTGTCATGCCGGCTAGCGCCTGCGTAGCGATCGAGCTCTGGACGGATGGCAGAAGAGAAAATTGTTCAAACGATTCGATGTTAGAAATACGTTCCTTAATCATCGTTCTTTGATTGTATGACACCGGCGCCAATGCACGCTGCATCTTCAAAGCCTTGAATCCTTTCTCTTTTGTGCCCTTCTTGAAAGCTCTTGGATCTCCACCTGTCGACCTTAGTTCCTGCTGCCTCGAGCGGCGTTCTGGTAACCCTCTTATATTTGCCTCCCGCTGGTTCATCCCCCCGAATGGCCCATCTTGTTTTCTACGGCCTGGAGCGCCATCAAGTGCTCCATATTTGACTTCCTGTGCCTTTGCAAGACTCAGTCGGGATGGTCGATTGTCTGCCTCCGAATAGTTCGATTTGACCCTCAGGTGAGAGATACCTTTTGCACGCAAGGATGTCCGGAATGTGGAATTTGATTGCCATTGCGAAATGGCGCCAACTTGCCCTTGTCGTGCTGCTCTAAACGAACATAGCAGACATGTTGAGCTTGAGGATCGCAACATTGGGGAAGTATCTGTACGGGCTACCTCCTGTCGGAATGTCACATACACACAAGGTTGAGATCGTTTATTGTATCCAAAATTATTTTGGGCGGCAAAATGTTGTTCCGAGCGGTCTATCTTCATGTGACCACCATCTTCACCAAAGCACCAGTGTCAACATAAACTATAATCGAAACTTAAATAATTCAAAGAGAGTCCCATAATCACGTTATAGAATATAACAGGATAAGGAGAGCAATTGCCCGCAAATTTTGTGCGATTGGGTATTTGGATGTGCTCTGAGAAGGATCTGTTTCTCCTATCAGGACCCAAGTTTTTGCCAGAAAACGCCTGACCGCCTATTCATAACGCCTTAAAAAGTCATACATTTCTTCCTCTGGGTATCTTAAGTCGTTGAGAAAAGGCTGTCCTCCTCTCTCAAATACTCTCCACAGTCGGCCTGTCTAAACACCGTGATTGCGGTTGGTTCCAGCTTCCGTGCTTCTTGTGTACTCCGTGCAGTAACACCGAATCCCAAGGGAGTATCCTGCATGTTGTACACCACTACACCTTGGTGCTCGGGACAATCCTCCGACCACCGTCCAACATGTGCCTTAAGGATGTGTCCTCCATAGAGGAACGGCATTTCGCCATTCGCCTTGACCCAGACCTTGTAACGAGCATGTTCAGCGAGGTAAGGAAGGGCAGTGATATGAAGACGGAATTTCCCTGTCTTAGTGAACTTGCCTACAGAGTCGTTAGTTGCTGCTTCCAGCAGAAATATAGAAGGTGCATACCTAGGCAGACTCCCAATGACAGTAGCTTATCCTTCGCTATCGATGTTGCAAGATTGGCAAGAGATAATCTCACATAATAACATCGCTGATTCTGTAACCGGAACACATAGCGGTCGTCGTTGTCTAGCGGCGCAATAAGATTCTTCAGCGAGTTGCCAGTATAGTTAGCGAGCTTGGTAAAAAGCGTTTGTGTCTCCGTCTCTGTTAACTGCTCGAGATCAGCAAGTGAATTTGCACAGGATTGAGCTGTCTCTACTTACGGGCCGCATGATGTCTGTTGTGGGCAAAATGTGAATGTTCTGATCAGGGCTGCAGCTTCTCGACTTTTTTTTTGCGGGGGAGGGACTTTTTGGTGGGGACGCGGCCGCCTTAGAGATAAAAAAAAAACTACCTGAACCTCTGAAAACACTGTACATCGTACGAAATCTTACGACGGAAAAAAAATGGCACGAGTCCCAGCTGTGAAGAGGCGCAGGCTGACTCCACCTGCCTCGGACGGAGAAGAATCGTCACCACCGACCTTAGAAAGCGAGCCCAGGACGACGGGTGGCAAGTCGAACCAGTTCTTCAATAATGCGTCGAGCTGGAATCTTGAGCAAGATTACGAAAACAGACCACGAAAGGGGAAGAAAAGGGAGAAAGAAAGCACCAGGCTTCCAATAAAAACATCAGATGGGTTAATACAGCAGGTCGAAGTGCCAGAAGTCACAGAGGAGGAGAGTGACTTAGAATGGCTTGGTGCGGACGAGTCAATGGAGGAAGAGGTGGTAGAGGTCAAGAAGCCCGCAATACCAGTACGGCAGCAGATAATCGAGGCAAAGGAAGAACTGGCGAAAATTGCGTTGATGCTGAATGAGGATCCAGAGGAGAATATAGGGGCTTTCAAAGCCCTTGCAAAGTTCGGGCAATCACCAATTACCACGGTTAAGAAGCTTGCCCTAGCCACGCAATTGGCTGTATATAAGGATGTTATTCCGGGATATAGGATACGACCTTTGAATGAGCAGGATATGGAAACCAAGGTCTCTAAGGAAGTTAAAAAGCTACGAGCATATGAACAGGCACTTGTGGGAGGTTACCAAGGATACATTCGAGAGCTAGCAAAACTTGCAGAATCTGGAAGAGATGGGCCATCTCAAGATGGAGGGCCCAGCCTAAGAAGTGTAGCAATTGCTTGTGCTTGCACTCTCTTGACAGCCGTCCCGCATTTCAATTTCCGAGGAGAGCTTTTAAAGATTTTGGTCAAGAAGTTGAGTCTTCGAAAGGTTGACGATGATTTTTTTAAGTGTAGAGAAACAATCGAAACACTCTTCCGCAATGACGATGACGGGACTTCATCCTTGGATGCTGTGGCTCTTCTTACAAAAATGATGAAGGCAAGAGGATACCGCGTTGATGAAAGCGTGCTAAACACCTTCTTGCACCTAAGACTATTGTCAGAATTCTCGTGGAAAGCTTCCACAAATCATGTTGATCGACCGAGTAAAAAGGATGAACAGAAGATTGCGAAGAAACAAAGGGTATTCAGGACGAAGAAAGAGAGAAAGATGTTGAAGGAGCAGAAGGTTATTGAAAAAGAAATGGCACAGGCAGATGCTACCGTTAGTCACGAGGAAAGGGATAGGATGCAGTCGGAGACACTGAAGCTTGTGTTCGTCACCTACTTCCGGATTCTGAAGATTCGGTCGCCGAACTTAATGGGCGCCGTGCTGGAGGGTCTCGCCCGATATGCACATTTGATCAACCAAGACTTCTTTGGCGATCTGCTCGAAGCTCTGAAGGATCTCATCGGTCATGCCGAGACAGGAGACGACCTAGAGGGAAACGAATATACCGAAGAAGGAGACGAAGGAGACGAAGAAGCAACACGGAATCTAACCCGGGAAGCATTACTTTGCATCATCACAGCCTTCGCTTTGCTAGAAGGCCAAGACGCAGCAAAAGCCCAAGCATCACTAAGTCTCGACCTCAGCTTCTTCATCGCTCACCTATATCAGACCTTACATGCCCTCTCTTTGAACCCTGATATTGAGCTTAGTGCCAAATCTCTCCACCTTCCTGACCCCAACAACCTATCCGCTCCGCCACCCACAACCGCGAATAACAAAATCAATATCCAAACCACGACCGTCCTTCTCCTGCGCTCCTTGGCCTCCGTTCTTACGCCTCCTCTAGCTGCACGCGCTGTCCCACCTCTCCGCATCGCAGCATTTACGAAACAGCTCTTGACATGCTCCTTGCATCTGCCAGAGAAATCATGTATAGCCATGCTTGGACTGCTTGATCGAGTGACCAAAACTCACGAGAAGAAGGTCGCCGCACTATGGAACACCGAGGAGCGCCGAGGAGACGGGCAGTTCGATGCATTGAGTAGAGAAGTAGAGGGCAGTAATCCGTTCGCGACGACAATATGGGAAGGCGAGATATTGAGGAAACACTACTGTCCTGCTGTACGGGATGGCGTCAAGACCATGGAGAAGAATATACTAGGATTAAGATAGGAGAAACAAATATTCTTGTACATACTGCTACGTGTTCGTGATGAATAGGCATTAGTGCACGCTTCCATGTCCCAACACCAGCTCCTACATTAAAGCCAGATAAACCGCCATCTCATCGCTCATTATTTACTCATCCTTCTTTTAGTGCCCGTCCGTACCAGAACCAAGTTAGTATCCCAATCAAAGGTCCGTACTCTCCCTTTTTACCCCAACCGCACCTCTCATCCTGATGCCCTCCTCCCCATCTTTCTTCGTCGCAACCAGTACCTGATCGCCTTCGTGGATATGGGTCACGCTACAGAGCTGCCTGGCAAACTCGGCATTATGCGTGACTTGTTGCTTCCAGTCCAGGCTGGTCAACGCACTCAGAGAGACTGAAATGGCGTTGATGATGATACCCGTAACTGTTAATGCTATATGATTATTCGTTCAGTGTTTGATCTTTTAAACGGGAGTGGGAGAGATACCGCGCAACTTCTCTGGGCCAGGATGAACGAGGCTCGCGTACGCGGAGACAATTAAGGAGGCGATAGAGAGAGCGATGGAGAAGAAGACGATGAAGCGCTTCCAAAAGCGGGCTGTCATATACCAAGGGTCCTATTTCTGGTCACCTCAGGTATATAGAGTGATTCCAAAGGCACTTACGGGATCAATATTGATGGCAAAAGCGATGGGTTTATGTGCCATCTTCGATTGGTGTTTCAGTGGACAGTACGTGAGATGAGTATGATTTCGGGTTATGATTCCTTATTGAGTGCGGAGAGTTGTCTCCTGAAATTTGATACCTGACGAAAGGCAGTTGTAGTTGAGATGTGAATGACAGGTTCAAATGTGAAAAGTGACTCCATTTGCCGGGCTCGTCGTGGTTGTACATCATGATGAGTGAAACCCTGACAAGGCCCAGGGTAGAGGAATTATGCATGGTTATGCATGGTTATGCATGGTTATGCATGGTTTGTACAACCCTCATACAGGAATTGTGAAATTTATGTCAATCCCCTTTCTCATCCCCCATAAGCCACTGTTGACATCGCTTAAAATAGGGGTTTCAATACTTGTCAAGCATGAGAAATCACCGGCAAAGAATATGATAGATTTAGTGGCTTTTCACTTCTTGTTCTGGGGCTTGCATCAAGTGTGTCTCGTGGTCAATGGCGCCTCTTAATTAGCGAGAGCGTGAGAAGTGAACCAAGAGCTGGAATTTTCTAAATTGCAAAGCTCGAGGATTACAGTCCGTTCCCATAAATGCCATCAAATCTGGATTTGAGGAATAGCTAAAACGAGAAAACAAATCCATAAGCCACACAGTGTTTTCGGCACAAGTTCACCCCGCATGACTAATGGCATTCTCTTAGATTACTCGATTCCGCCTAGCTCCTAGGTAAAGTAAAAAGATATATAGGCCATTTTTCGAATACCTATACTGTCAAAGCCGCCGCCGCTGCCAAGTCAAAAAGTCTCCAATCGAGCCATAATAATTAGTGCCATTATACTTTCTCGCACCTTCAACCCATGGGTTCAATCAAACCATCTATAACCCTCATCCCATGGGATCCTGAATCGCCTTCACATGTGGAACGGCTATATCAGCAACGCATCGCATGTCGATGGGACTCTAACTATGTGGAATCATGGCGGGGTCTCCAACGGCAAGGCAAGAAAACCATCCAGTTCATCGTCCGTCCCACCTACTTCCCTCCGCCCCATTCCCACTCACAAATTCTCGCAGGTCTTGCCTTTGAGCGATCCCGCCACCGACTCTCAGCTAGCGAAACACATTGAGGCTTTCCCTCTGGAAAACCTACCAATCCAGGATACAGCTGTATTATTTGGTGGCAAGAGTCGCGATCCGTCCGGAGCGATGTTCACCCCTGTGGGACACATATCACTAGACCCACAGACCGATAACCCAGGGGAGTATGAGGTCGCAAGTTTTTATGTGTCAAGGGCATTGCAGGGAAGCGGGTTGGGGAGGGCGACAATGGATACTGTTGAAGGGATGGCGGCAAGCGAGCCGTTGAATGCAAAGACCCTCCTGATATTGACAGGTGCAAAAGAAAATTATGTTATGGGGGAGAAATGGATTGCACTTGGGAGGGACCCGCCGACTGTGAGTTTGGTTCCCTCTTTTCTTGCCTTGGAGGAGCTTGTTACAAATGCATTACGAGGTTGGATGCATCTATCTTTGGTTTTGATATAACGAAGGTCATGTGCTAATTATTTTACGCAGCTTTTGAACCAAGACTAGTATCAGAGGAGAGGATATCATATATATGGCCGGATTGAGAAGCGTTGGGATGAGGCGGATAGCACAGGGAAGTTGTGGTACACGGATGCAGTCAAGATGCGGAAAGATATCAGATGATTCCAAGAAGTATAGAGAATTGTCGCTAATGAGGCTATCCTCCATGTGCCAACGTTGGGTAGGTATTTAACAATTGATTAACATTTCCGAAACCGACTTCAACCTTTAATATCCCATGAGTCATCGAGCATCCCGATTCGGAAGAGATTTCACCCCCCAGTCTTCTTCTTACATGCACCAACTATTATGGTGCATTCAAACGTGCTTTCAAACGTGCTATTCCTATCTACAACTCTTTTCTTCTTTCTGAAGTTTCTCTTTCCTCCTCCTAAAACTCGTTGCCTGGTGTCAGGCGCAGGAGTGGCAATAAAGGGTTCGGTAGAGCACTAGGTTTCAGCTTATCAATGGTTGGCTAGGGGTATGGAAGGCATAAGTAGAAGGCTTGGAGCGTAGTGGAAAGGGCAGATATTAGTCTTTGTATCGATAGGAGTTGATTTGTGTCATACTACTCTATCCGCCTTATACCGGGTATCCATACTTAGAACCCTGGGCTGCCTATCCATTTTAACGCGAAGCAGCAGCATTGCTCTCTAAAAAATTCTATTTAAGTATCTCTTTATTATTCCATATACAACCCTTGCCCTTTGCGCCTAAGCATGGACCGCCAGCTGTACGAACATAGAGTACAGATGGAGATGAGAAAGGTGAATCGTAATCCCCTAATTTACAAAAGAAGGAGCGCTTCTGTTCCTCGGGTTCGAAGCCTGGTTTGCAAAGTATAGGTACACTACGAGAGACGTAATGTTGTGATAAATTGAGGGTTGGTGGAAATAGAAGGGGTAGAAAGATGACGAGAGTGTGAAGGATAAATGATATATAATAGGTGGAGCGAGACTGCTGAACCGGACCTAACTAATAAAAAGATCAACCCTTGTCTAATATGTTCCGGTTATGGATTTTACTCCAGCATTTGAGTAATCGAGTTTTGAGTTTTGGACCTTCATACGGTAGAATGAACAGATCCTTTAGCATTGGCTACATACCTACAATACTTCTTGCTTCATAACTTCCGACACTATCATGCAGAGCCATTTTTTCACTTCACACTTTCAGATTATCATAATATAAAGTATTTTTGAAGAGATCCATTCATGCTGTCACCAAGGTATTTCCACTTCTCCAGATAGTGTAGATACAAAAATGGTTATGGAAGAGCAGGCTGCCGCTTTCTGGTACATGAACAATCAGACACCATTTGATGACATCCATGACCTGAGCCATTTCTCAATATTTTTTTCATACGACTTAGTGTAAATTTTGAGAAGGGTGTGAAGCTCTTGCCTTCATAGATCAAGAGAGGTTGAGTAGTGGTTGCCTTTTGCGTCAGAAGTACTAGCCAACACATCATAGTAGACTTCCTTTCCCTGACGTCTTCGTGTCACTTCCGTAGGCACGCATTTTTCAGCGTGGAAACGCCTGCCTGTAAGTACGCATTGCGTGGGACGAATTTCCTATGGGTCCATCAATATCTCACGAGAATTGGTGCAGATGCTTTGTGAAGAAGAGTATCAACTGCTCGGAGCGTGAGCTTCAGAGACTTCTGACCAGGACAATCATGTTAGTCATTTGTAGGCGCTTTCCAGATTCCAATTTAATCTGACTTTCCAAATTAGAGCAAGGTATCACAAGCATATATACGACTCGGGACTCATCATGAATCCAATTGCAAGCAGAAAAGATTATGGGACAGTCGCACTGCTCCCGTTGGTAAAGGCGAGATTAATCTGACAATCTGTATATACAACATCGAGCATGGTGATCATATCTGGCATCCGAACACTACCAAGTGTACAAATGCCGGGTCTGAAAAGCCACCGCATATTTCACGTTCAGCCATTCCACCGTTTTCGGCCCACTGCATCGCAGCAACCGCGCCAGATAGGTCAACGACATCCATATAAGCGTGGACAGCCACAAATCTCCAAAAGATCGGATCGTTTCAGATCATTCATTTCAGATCTCGGTGACCACTTGGTAGTCATCAGCTATGGCTTGTCTCTTTTGGCATTTGGAGCCGGATTCTATCTAGGATACTATGGGGATGTGTCAAAGTGTGATGTCTGTAAAGCAGACCAGAATTTCATTGCATCTGAATAATATAGGCAGAGGAATGGCTTTCTGTGGGACAGAGATCATTCATGAGAAGACAAGAACGAGAACCAAGGAGAAATAGCACCCAGCTGAGCCTTTATCAGCGAAGTGAACGCACCACATTTGAAAAACAAATGGAATTAAAAATACCGATATTCATACCCGTTTCGATGTATGAATCGAAACGATTCGAATTGGAACACTCAAGTAAAGTGGTCTCCTTAACTCCCCCACCTATATACAATTTCACTCTCCAGGCAAATTTTCAGCCCTTTTTGTTCTCTTCTACCAGATCTTTAATACTCCGGACGTTGTCTTGAAAGCCGCAGAGTCCTGTCTCTAAATCCTCTAACCATGGAGTATGTGGCAAAGCTAACCATGAATCCTATGATGCCAGCTGTTCTAATTAGCCTCCGCCCCCACCTCCATATCAACAGTTTGTATAGGCATACCTAAAGGGTATACTTCTACTGGTAGAGACTTTAGCCATGTGCGGACTTTCCCTGGAGATGAATTCTATATTTATTAGAAATGGACTCGGCTGCTGAGGGGGTTAGACATACGGAAGAGGAGGAAAAGAGCCGTTGTGTAGGACGCATTTGTAGGGCTTGTGTTGGACGTATCATGCTGGATTTGATATAGCTGTCTTTATGAATGATATACAGGACGTTTATTAAGCTCGTTAGGGAGGAGTTCAATAATCAGTGAGTGATATCTGGCGAGGTATATTCTTGAAAGGTGTTTGGGTAACCGAGAACGCATTATGTAGGAACTTCACTCAGAGATACATATACATTTTCCCCGGATATAGAAGTGTAATCTTGATCGCGCCAAGTGACGTACCATAACGTGACAAACGTGTATTTTACATCCGATTGTGGACAGACAAAGCTGTAAGATGGGGTGATGTTGACAGGTGGGACGACTCCAAAATAGACATTGTATACGGGTTGGTCGCGCTTCGCCTCCTTTCAAGCTATGCAACTCTTTTCCCGACAATTTCAAAAGAAAAATACGGGTATTTTCGATACATACTTGCTTCTGATCTCCATCTTGACGACTTCGAAATAAACTTAGACAAATCTATTGTGTTGGAAGGAGGAGCGGTGCGAAAGCGGCGTAAGGGAAAATCACGCCACAAATCATCTTAGCTGGGACATCGAATCTCCAAGCAGTCGAAAACTGCCAAATCTAGATCAATTTATAATTCTCAAAACTCGAAGGTATCTCCTTCTTTGTCAAGATATCTTCCAGAGCATAAAGAACATTGGGCTCTCATGTTCCTTGTTGCGAGGGAGTTTAGGTTCGATGTATTTAGAGGGTCCGCCGCAATCTCCAAGCAGCTGCCCACGGCTCTCGTTCTTTTCAATGCTCTTCATGCCGCCATACATACAGATCAAAGATCTGGTCTGCGGCTTGAGATTGTGTCAGGTCTGAAACTAGTCAAGATAATAAGTAGTCATGTGTTGCTCGTCTCTGCGCACTGGCATGACATGACTGCTTTGGTACAAACAGCAGTTCACCCATTGCACCAACGTCAATCTGGAATTGGAAACTTGATCGGTAGTCTAGTGGCTATACATTCCAGCTCTACTCAGTGTATCGCATCTGCTACTGTAGAAATTATCCTTTAAATTGCAGCTTGCTTCGGACTTGACGAACTTCCACTTCTTCTTCATATAGAGTGACCAACTTCGAGGAAGGAATGGACCAACACGAAAATATGTATCGATGACAAGTTGCTCGTGATTTCTTTCATTCGTATATTTCAGGGCTCAAATGGCCCGGTGCATATACAGGAAAAAGAACCTGCTAAGGTCGAGCATTGTCTTGAAGTACGTGAAGGTTTCAGCAAGTGAGTCTGCGTTCTGATTTTAAGAGTCAACATATCCTTGGAAGCATCATACTATTGTCCCAGACTGTACACTAATCTTTCATTTCTTACAGTGATTCAAGCTGTAGCTTAAGGAAATATGAAAGTTGGATGAGAGGCTCGGTTAAACTGTTTGCCGAGCGTTGAAGCTAGAGGCTCGGCAGGCTGTATAGGGCAAAAAAAAAGAGAAAGAATTGCTCAAAGGATTTCAAGACAAAAGCAGCAGCAGTGAAGTGAAGTGAAGTGAACTTAGGCTCGGAATGATCCAGGTCGAAACTCTTCTTATCAGTCTGACTGAAATGCAAAAATTATAGTCGTACTGAGGATCGACAGAAAATAGGGTTCAAGCCATGTAGTTATTTAAAAGTCCTTTCCGTTTCTTGAAAAAGGAAAAGTTTATACAAGTCGATTTTAGATCGATTCATATGATTCTGTCACACAAATCCTTAATCTTTACTTAAGCAAGAGTTCCATTACTTGTATACGTGACAACTCTCCAGAGGGACGTATTGACTTAGCACCAAAAGCGATTACTTCCGTAACGTTTACGACTCTCTAATACGCCGTTCATCAAGTTCAGTAGGGGAGCTCCATATTATGTGACCCCCACAGCTGGTTCCCCTAGAAGAAAGTAGTGGTGTCACCAAAGGGAAAAGACGGAAAATGAGGAGGGGAAGACTGCTGAATGGAATGGAAGGGTATTGTGTGTACAATATATACATACGTACACAGGTAGAGGTGCTTTTACTTTCTTAGCCTTCATCAATGTTAATATATCTCCCCTACACTCTAAAGGTCGGGTAACCATGAATACTTGTGGATCCATATATGTTTACATTTGAGATTGTGTCCCCTAAATATACTCAAACAACATTGCCTTGTGAAGGTAACAATTGAGTTGGTTACTTCTGACTGGCTAAAGTAGGGATTTATGGATTATATCTATCATTTAAGTGAGAGATGAAACAAACACAAGTTGCATGGTCTAATGGTGTAAGTACATATCTACCAGAATATGGTCGGTTGCATGGATTACTGACAATACTGTTATAGTATGATATCTCGTTCACAGTTGTTGAACTCTTTCCGAGATGGTTCTGAGTTCGATCCTCAGTGCAACTAAATTTTTTCCAATTTTTTCAATTTTTTTTTAGCTCAGCTGGTTTTATCTCCAAATGCCGTATTTGAGATTTACCTGTGGCGAATTGAATAACTTTTGCTTCGATCTTTTACTGAGTGAAACCTTTGAGTTCTAACATAAAATATTATTAATTTCCATAATTTTCCATGATATCGTTAAGCAAACTATCCTGCATATTATGATCGTGTAAGCTAGGTATGACCGACTGTACGACTGAATTGTTAGGTTCATTGTTATTATATCAGAGGAAAATACGGCCGGAGACATCCGGATCCGCACCTTTGATGCTGCCATGTTGAAACGAATGAGATTGAGGACAGCAAAAGGCGTATCGATAAATATACCAAACGTTAAATTCAAAAAGATATAAGCGAGCTTCGAAGAAAAGTGTTTCAATGGGGAAAAAAGGGAGGAATAGAACTATGGTCAAACTAAACTCCAAAGCATGTTCCAGATGCCAAGACCTGAAGGTGCGCAGCCACAGCGTTGAGTTTCAGGGTCTGAGGAGCAGCATTTGAAGCTGGATGGGAATACTCCTCCTGCATTTTGCTATCCAAAACCACTCTTGCTGCCAATCGCGAACTCACATCTTCGCTCTGCAGCTTCGCGCATCCACCATTTGCACTTCTTTGCACCAAGTATCCATATCTTTTCCTCTAATTTGGCGATGGCAGGCCGCTTCGTGCGCGCGTCGAAATACCGTAAGCCAGCCTCGTCACCCTCGAAAGACACACGATCAAGCTAACAATGTGCAAGGACACGTCTTTGGCAAGTCCACCAAGAAAGAATCATGCTATGATAACTTGCACATCAGTCGCAATGCGTGGGACACAAATTTGGTCAAGGTATACAACGTGGATAAACCCTGATGGCATTGCAAGAGCTGATGGTTATTCCAGGCCAACCCAGAATATATTTCCGTGAATTGGGAGTCTGGTGGAGGAGGCGCATTTGCAGTGATACCGGTCAATGAGAAAGGACGGTTGCCTGAGCAGATTCCCCTCTTCAGAGGCCACACATCTGCCGTGCTGGATACGGATTGGTAGGTGAGAGGGACTATAACCGAAGGTATTTGGCTGATACTCAACTAGGAACCCATTCAACGACCGCATTATAGCCTCTGCATCTGACGATGGGAAGATCTTTATATGGGAAGTGCCGCAAGGCTTTTCTCTGTATAGTGACGCCGAGGAGCCTAACGATGTTTCGCCGGTTAGCAGGTTGGCTGGCCATTCGAGGTAGGCGCCAGAATTTAATGAACACATAAGTAGAGTCTGACAATATACAGGAAAGCTGGACACGTCCTTTTTAACCCTGCTGCCGAGAACATTCTGGCCTCCGCCTCCGGTGACTTCACAATTAAGCTCTGGGATATTGGGACAGGAAAATCGCACCTCACCCTAAAGCACAAGGACACCATACAAAGCTTATCTTGGAATGCCAACGGAACCTGCCTGGCTACCACTTCTCGGGACAAGGTCATACGTATATGGGATGTTCGTCAAGAAAGGGCTGCGCATGAGGTTGCTGGGCATACTGGAGCAAAAGCTAGTAGAGTCGTTTGGATGGGAGAACATGATCGTTTAGCCACCACTGGCTTTTCTAAGATGAGCGACCGTCAATTAGCATTGTGGGATGCCGGTAGCCCGTCACAACCGATTGGGGGATTTACGACACTGGACTCTATATCTGGTGTTTGCATGCCGTTCTGGGGTTGGTTTATATACTCTACTCCAGTCTAGAGCTTGACTGACTTGAAATAGATGATGGGACTCAGATGTTATATCTAGCAGGCAAAGGGTAAGCTTCTTCTGAATCACTAGATAACTTAGGCTAATTGACAAGTGATGGAAACATTCGATACTTTGAATACGAAAACGACAAGTTTGAGTTCTTGTCTGAGTATAAGTCAGGAGATCCACAGAGAGGTCTTGCATTCGTCCCAAGACGCGGCATCAATGTGAGGGGCTCGATCTTAGAGCGTTGTGAAATGCTAATCCGTTGTAGGTCCACGAGAATGAGGTCATGAAAGCTTACAAGACCGTAAACGACAGTTATATCGAACCGATTTCGTTCACTGTCCCAAGAAGAGCAGAGGTATTCCAATCAGATATTTACCCGCCAGCCACTGGAACAAAGCCAGCAGTTTCAGCTGCGGAATGGCTATCTGGCAAGGATGGCGTTCCTTCTAAGATCGATCTTGAGAGCATTTATGAAGGAAATGCTCCAGTCGAAGTACCATCAGGTTATAAACCGCCAACCCCAGCATCAGCTCCAACGCCCGCCAAGGCTTCTTCTCCAGTAAAGAAAGAGCCAGAACCTACACCGGTCCAAAGAGCACCACCGCCGTCCATCTCCGAGCAGAAGGGCTCAATTGCAGCTATGGCCTCCAAATTCCAGGATGATGAAGAAGCCAACTCTGATGATGATGCATCTTCGTTTGAAGAGATTTCAAGACCAGCGCAACGCACTGCCCCTGTTGCCCCAAAAGCCGATCCGAAGCCTGTCTCACCCATCAAGACTTCTCCTACCAAGGTCTCACCTCCAAAAGCTTCGCCAGGATCACAACCCACTCCTGCCTCTAGACAGAACGTTACGTCTCCTGTAGCCACGTCAACTCCTGGTGTCTCTTCCTCGAGCAACGGATCCGTTGAGAGCTCTCTCGAGCAGATCAAGAGCCTTTTAGAGGCGCAGACCAAGACGATTACGGCACAGAGCGAGAAGATCAGCAAGCTCGCTCAGGAGGTCGATAGTTTGAAGTCAAAAGTCAATGCAGATGCAGAGAAGAAGGTGAGAGAACTAGAACTGAAGCTTGAGGCCTATGAGTCTTAGACCTGGTTCACAGCTTTTTATGATTGAAAGCGAACGATGGAATTATGAATAAAGAAAAAGAATGGCAGGATGGCGGCTATTGTTATGGATTAGTGTGTGGATAAGCGGCTTCTGTTGTAGCATACTACGCATGGAGTCAAATGAATGATTACCACGATGTTCTCGTCAAAGAAATGGCACAGCTTTTTATGCAGTAAGGTCAGCCTTCTCAAGTGAGAATTGTGCGTGAAGTTCAAATTTCCAGCATTCTCCACCCATAACCGTATCCGTACCCTATAAATCCGAAGGGGGATACTGTCTATCTAGGGTTTGAGAGCCGGGTGCCACCTTCCGAGTCGGGTACTGCCCTTCTCCGCTCCGAGACTTGGCTTGTTGTTGATTTGATTTGAGCGCGTCTTGGGGCCATATATATGTATATATACTGCAATCTCTGGAGTATTTCATCGTAAGAGTATCTTTGTCTTGTATCTTGTGTCTTGCCTTGGTCGATTATTTCCAATTGCATGTTTTCCTGTGCCATTCATTCTGCGGATTTTGGATATGAAGTCTACTGCACTAAATACTTGGGGATGGCTTTTGCTGTTGTATAGCAAGACGATTCTCGCCCAAGAACCAGCGTTAAGCTCATCATCTTTACAGGCGCAAATTAAACTGGAAAAGTACATCTCTTCTCAATTTCTTGGCTCCGCTTCTCACACCTACATTCAGTCTGTACTCTGATCTACAAGCTATTGCCGATATAGCAACCGCCAATGGCAATACCCGTGCTTTTGGCACCTCCGGGTATGCAGCATCCGTCGATTATATTCTATCCAGGGTCTCGTCACTCCCAGGCATGGTCTCCTCTACACAAGACTTCTCCGCCGTCTACGCCCGCTCCTATATCACAAACTTGACCACGACTGGCGGGATATCCTACCCGGCTTACCCGATCAGCAGCGCACCATCCACACCTTCTACTGGAATCACCGCTGAGCTGGTGCTTGGTTCACCAGGAACCACGGCATGCAATGCCTCCAGTTATGCAGGCCGCAATGTTCGTGGCAAGATCGTGCTAGTCGAGCATGCTGCATGTCCTCCGCTTCGTCCGGGGTTTCATGATGGTGTAATGGTCGCAGCTGCCGCGGTAGGGGCGGTCGCTGTTATAGTGTATAATGATATTGATTTGGTATTGACAGCAGGGAGTTTGAGTCGTGCTAACAGTAGCGATGTACCAATGGGCTATATCAATCGAAAAGAGGGACTGGAACTCAAAGGACGGTTGGACAGAGATGAAGAGGTTTTGGCGACGTTGATAGCGTATGAAGTTTTGGATGAGAGGGTCACGCAGAACGTACTTGTGGAGACCGTGGGCGGTGATCCAGAGAATGTTGTTATGGTAATCCCCGTCTTTCTAGTAACGCCTTTCGCACAAGTACTAAGCGCTCTAGTTTGGTGCGCATCTAGATAGTGTCTCAGCCGGCCCAGGGATCAACGATAATGGTAGGTTCTCTTCGTTCCCCAATTCTTCTTCCATCAAACTCACTTGATAAACTCCAGCATCCGGTTGTGCCCTTCTCCTTTCCCTCATCACAGTCGTAACAAGGTACACTCACAATCTCAAACTCCGCTTTGCTTTTTGGGGTGCTGAAGAAAAGGGCATCCTCGGCTCGAGACACTACGTCAAGGCTCTTCCTTCATCCTCCGCTTCCTCAATCCTCGCATACATAAACTTCGACATGGTCTCTCGCGGCTATTTCGGAGTTTTTGACGGTGACGGGAGCACTTTTGGCATCCGCGCTCCTCCTGGCTCAGATACTATCGAGAAATTGTTTGAAGAGGGTCTGAATGGTCAAGGTGTCAATGTCACGGCGGCGCCTTTTACAAATGGAACCGATTATGCATCATTTTGGCAAGTGCTTGGTAAGCCAGTTGGAGGGCTATTTACAGGGACCGGAGGTGCTCAGGATCCGTGCTATCACCTGGCTTGTGATACATTGAGTAATGCGAATGTTACGACACTGACCATTAATGCGAAGGTATGAGTGTTGCTTTATGGAATGAAACTTGCATTAATGGTGCACATAGGCCGCTGCGCATGTTCTTGCCGTGCTGGCGATGGATGGGACGGATATCATACCATGACGATGCTGCACAAGTCTCATGCTGAGGACGATGGCCGAACTCAAAGACTTGTCGTTGCTGAAAGTACTCGGTTCAGCAACTTCCACAACAAAAATTGATTGCTCAAAGGAAAACTGCCCGAGGCTATACAAGCATGAAAAATATGGTATCATGCGTTGTGGTAATTACTAATTCAAGTTCCAAAGTTAATAATATGAATAGGTTATGAAATAACTAGGAGACTTTATATTCCAAAACTTTAAGTACTTTGATTGTTTGCTAGAGGTTTAACTGCTTAATAAAAGAAAAAATAATTTATATATCACCCATTTTATTCCGTTTATCAATTAATTTTTAGAGAAGGTAAAATGTGGAGCCCGCCATTTTTCAAGGAAGTTAGTAGCACTGATCTTATCTAAACTCAGAACTATAGCGTAATGGTTGCAAATATGATGTGAGCAGCGGCACTCTTTTACACTAAATAACTAGCGCTGGCCTATCTAAACAAGCTAATTAGAAGGTCTTCTATTCGGTCTTATGAGCTAATATAGAGTTAGAGCGCCCTCTTCACAGTATAGTGTATAGTTTTAGCTTCTTCTATTATCTCTACAAAGCTTCTTACCTATCTGTACGATGTATACGTCGAGGACCTATAGATAAAAGATCTAGTCGAGTTTGGAAGTCTGGTAAGAAATAGGTGTGTCATGTATAGCTGAGGATCCCAATAGCAAGTATAAGGATGCTAGCTGAGTTGAGCACGAAGCTCCTATCCTAAGAAAACTGCCCATCCTTATATAGAACATTCGCACCCTAGGATCCTCGCGGAGTCCCCAAGGACTCTCATGGATCTCATCCTGCGAACCCCAGGTTCTCTGTAAGCGAGCTTACCGAGCCTCTGGCGTAAGGTAGCACTGTCCTTGTCCTTCTTCATGCATCACACATTATAAAATAAACCCCTTGTTCGTTTCCGTGTTTCCTCTTTAATATCTTGTGATTTTTAATTGTATCTTATTGGAACTAAGCCTGTGTAAGGCGTTGGAAGCAACAGAGTACACGAGGAAGTAATAATTGCTTAGAATCTTTTTTCTGTAAAGCGGACCCTTGCCCAAGTTATGTAACATAGACATCTCTAGCCATATATGATTTCCTATGAACCACCTGTAGGACGCATATATCCCGTACATCGAAATATTTCCGTCACTGCTGTCAATTATAAACTCGCAATCTATAGATGTCCTAACTTTCTATGCCGAGAGAAGAAGTTTCTACGGTCTTGCAGCGGACCGTGCCAGCAATCAAGAGCCAAGTACAGTGAACCCTGCCAAGGAATTTTGTATTCGAACATCAATTTCAGGGTAGTTCTTAGCAATCAGACCTCTAGGTCCCGCTTCCAAAGAAAATTATGGGACAATGAACTCCATATTATGGCGTGTATAATTTGTTAGAAAGCAAATTGAATCATGAGGTCAGCAAAAACAAAAGAATTTAAAAAATTTAAGGCGACCAGCTACCTGCCGCAGCAAGGGGGCTGAGTGTTGTAGCACACAAGGCCTTCGCAATTAACAGAATATAATATAGAGTCTTGTCTCCCGGCTTGGGTGCATGAATGCTCGTCAAACAATTTACTATATAAAATACACCGACAGACAGTGAATCACTTGCCCTATCACTTTCAGTCGATCTTTTTCAATAAACAATACGATGGATGCCTATCCTGACTATGATCCATACGGCCCAGATGATGTCGGCTTGCGTTATAGCCCTCTTCTAGAACCTGTCAGACCAAATATGATACCGATTCCGTCGTCTCCACCCATGATCCTTTTACCGGATGTTGAAGATGAAATGGCCAATATCTACGAAGATGAAGAGAAGGTCGGAGAGCCAGCTTCCCCTATTAAACCCTCCTCCTGTCCACCCTCCCCTTTCAACTACGAGAATTATCTCCACGATTATTCATCTAATCCTAACTCTAGTCCTGTGGGAACACCGGACGTTGATCTCATGAGCATCAAGGGCATTGCGAATCCACGAATTAGTAGCTATCAATGCCCCTACCCCACTTGCAATGCTGCGCTGTTCCAGTCACAGCACCTGTTGGAATCCCATGTAAATGTGCACTATTTAGACCGACCACATTATTACCCAGTTAGAGGCAGCCCAAGATCTGAAGGTGGGAAAGGCTTCAAGCAGAAGGATGAAATGATAAGACACGGTTTAGTGCACGATTCGCCCGGCTATGTATGTCCATTTTGCCCTGATCGAGAGCACATATATCCCAGACCCGATAATTTACAGAGGTCAGTTGCCCCCGAGCCGAAAATAAGCCGCAAAATTGCTCTATTCTGTTCTGGGAGCTTTTGTTCTGACGTACTTGAATAGACATGTGAGATTCCACCACGTTGATAAAGACAAGGATGATCTTACACTACGGAATGTATTACGGCAAAGGCCGAAAGCTTCTTCGGTGAACAGAGGCCAAACGTCTCAACAGAAGGATAACGTATATCTCGCTCTCATTCCGCCCTCAATATTAGATCAACTAGGGGGCATCAATGATCTCCCGGACGCTCACACACCCCGAGATTCTTCTGCCTCTATGCCCGAAAAAAACCCAAACGAGACGACTGAGACGCCTAGTGGGATGCCATTGGCGGGTTGGGATAGGGACACCGTGCTTGACCCAAACAACAACCAGATGGTAATTACCGGCAAACGGAGTCCCTGCTTTGAAACATTTCGTAACCTGGAATTTCCCTCATATAACCCTACTGGTTCCGGATACGCGTCTATGGGACGAAAGCAAGAGGTAGATGCCGATCGGATAGTAAAGGACTGGAATGATACCGAAACTGCTTTTACCGATAATCAAGATCTTGATATTGGAGAAGACGTCAAGCAGCAGCTATGCTTAGCTCTGTCGCGTGATATCATCGAACATACTCAATCCTTTTCTAGCTCTGTACATGAAAATAGGTCATTGAGAAGACCTCTGGCAGATCTACTCAAAGATTTTGCGATCAAACTTCGTCGGACCGCCAGTCCTGGTCTACAGAAAGACGCAACAGTATTTGTTCACCATTACAGACAGTACGTACACTCACTCTCATCCTTGTTCAATGTATAAAACCTACTCTGTGCAGTAAGGATTCTCCGCTCTTCAGAGCTAATTGCCATGGCCAGTCGTATCACCAGTCTACTCGAGGATTCTATACATATCCTTTCACACAAAGAGGATAAGGAGGATTTATTGGAAGCTGAAAACCAAAATGAGGCGGAAGATGAGGATAGTGCTCCGAAGCAGAACGAAGGTTTGTCAATAGCGGGGAAAATGGCACTGTGGAGTAACTCGCAAAGCAACTCAACCAGAGAAGAGCGTTTCGAAATCCTAGCCGATGAAGAAGAGGAAGAATCAGATGGATATGCAATAGCTCACTTCCCTGAGTCCTGGAAATTCCTCGCTGAGAGCAATGCTTATCAATGGCTGCTAGGGAAAATCAAGGCCGAGATGACACTAACACGAAGCAAAGATACGGCGGCACAGAATATTAAGGATGAGATTCAGGAAGGCATTAGGTCTAGAGCGGTAGATAGTAATTACAACAGCTTGGATCATAAAGCTAACCTTGTGATTTCCTGGCCCCTTCATGCGTTTCTTCAGCAGGAGTATACAAGAGGAAACGCACCACAGCTTGGTTCCATCATTACGATTACGGGATCTGGCATTGATGCACAAGCCTTGACTTGTTCTGAATATATGCATCAAGTTTGGCCTACTACGGGTCTCGAGACTTTGGCGATTGTACAAGAGGCTTCAGCTGAAGGGCAAGAGGAGGGCACTACATGTAAGAGATCGATAACTCTAACAGCTCTTTTTGGCAACCACTAACTACCCAAAGTGCTTACAGTAGATGGGACTCATATTAGCTTGAACTTTCATGATTCTAAAGTATTTGCAAGAATCAGGGGAACCCAGCCGGCAGTGGCGGAGATCGGCCAACAGTTAGCGTGGCTCGCTGCTGCATTGCGCTCGTCTCCTTTCAAGAACAAAATGGCTTACTCAACTCCAAACATTACAACCATAAGCACCGAAAATCAAACTCCAATTTTTAAGATTTCGTTTCAGGTTGACGAATTAGAGTCAGATGAGCTGGCGCCGCCAATTAACGGGGCATGTTGGCATGCTCTATTCAATTCTATGGTGACTGTCCAAGGATTCCCCATCTTAGCAAGATCTCAAGGAGAAAAAGGCCTGGAAATTCCTATAAATATGATGGCTGGACTGGGCGAAGCGACTCGATTGACAAATTTCAACGGCGGTATTGTTGTAAAAGGGTTCTCGACTCTATTTTGTCCCATAGAGCGGATGAAGAATTCCATTTTATGGCATTACCTCTACGAAAGAGACGGGAGTCGAATATCATATCTAGCTACCGACCAGCGCTGTCCTAATAGAACTCTGATCCGAAACGTTGACACTGCTTGTCTCAGAACGGCGAGAAATTTCTTAGGCTGGGCTTCATCAGTTGAGATTCATGCTGGTGAGATTGCAGTCATGATTTTGCCGTTAGGGCGTTAACTTATACAAGCACAGGAACTAAGGATGTTAAGTACCAAAATATTGAGTGGCCCAAACCAAACTTCGCATCTCCTGGGATTGCTTTTGAGAAAGGTTCCATTATAGCGGGGTATTATATCACTGGCGGCGCTTCATTCACTAAAGGCAACAAGGATACGCCGCTGTACCTTCGTCGAGAAGGACCGTATGAGCAAGAGATTCACGCTGCGCGGAACATGAAAGTGGTTTTATATGATACTGGAACTCGTAGGGGATGGCTAGTATGTATATTCTCCCAGAAAACACTTCACTCCATTCTTTTATACCCGGGCACCTCTCAAACGTTTAATTCAGTGTCGTTAACCCCGAGGACCTTAGGTAGATGGCACGATAGCACTCCTCCACCTCACACGCACTCAGCTCAGTTCAAGTCCATACTCAGAGAGCGAACTCTATACACTCGACGCGTTCAACCATGCTGACCCTACGGGCGGCGCCTGCGCAGCTAGAAATGCATTACTTGATCCCAAAAACAGAGGATTAGTAGTCTTCCAAGATACTGAAACCTACACTGAGACTAAAATAGCGACTGGACATGCCAAAAAGGAAGAAACCAGAACCACAACTAGAAACTGGACATATCAAGACCTCGTACAACAAGCATATCACATCCTCGAACAAATTTATGACCACGAAGTCAAAGCGCTGACTTCACCCTCAATCAGCCTCCGATTTACAGACCGAGAGAAACTTACTGGATTTGCTTTTATGGATATAGTAGATAGCCAACATGATATACGACCACGTGTCGTGATCTTGAAATCGAGTGGGAAAGGATGGGTAGATTTCACGAGAAGTATTCGGGCTATCACTCTTATAGGAAGAGGATTCGGTGAATTTATCAAGCCAGCGAGAGACGCGAATGCTCTCTGTAAGCAGTGGAGACAGGTACCGATTGGGAAAGATTATCTGGTAGCCTGTACGTCGACGTTGAAGGAGATATGTCGAAAATATGGGGATCATGAATCTAGACCTATGGAGCTTGCGAATGGGATATTTTGGCATAGACCAGACAGACTGTTTGATGCTTGTGAGTGCAAGCTTTTGAAGTCTTGTGATAGGGTTCAGGTACTATTACCACCATCTCTAGGGACGAAGAATCATCCTCAGCCGTTTGGATATCTCAAAGGAGCGGTTATCTTTGGTCGAAGTAAGAGGCTTCCGTGGGTTTGGCCTAGCAAAGGCCCTCCAATTGAAGGAGGAGGAGGAGGGGAGTCAGATACAGAAATGGAAGGTTCGGCTGGGTTCTTTGATAATGGGGCTGGGGAGAGGAATCCGTCGAACTCAGATTATGCAACACTTGAGAGACAGGATTCTTCTCCTTCCTCGGGCCCGAGCGATGGCACGCCGAGTATAGAGATGTCGGATCTTGTTATGAGCGGTGCTTTGCACGGAGAGAGTACCCCACCATCGTCACTGGATGGTAGCGGCCGTGGAGGGTTTACAAGTCCAGGGAGTCTAGGAACCTCCCAGACTTCGGGATCGCCTATCAGGCAGGGGCAAGAATCTGCAATGACAAAGAGAGACGGTGAAATGGCAAGTACGCTTGAGGTTTCCTCTCCATCAGAGGATATTATGATATTAGGTATGGGGCATGGACAGAGAGGCAAAGGCAAGGGTACAAAAAGGACGTGGGAGCAGATAAAGGGGATTGCTCCTCAATTTTTTCCGAAAAAAAAGGACGAGGTGGCCTTACAAAACGAGGTCCAGGAAGAGATGGAATAATCCAGGTTCTTTTGAATAGTGAACTGATTCTACTGTCAATGAATGTATGTTTGAAGGATAGCTAGAAATTAACTCAAGATTGGGCTTGTCAAAACCCAGGCGAACATTATCGGGGTCCTAATTTCCCTCTGTACGGGCCTCCATATACAAAATGGACCTTAAGGTCTCCTTAATAATAGCAAGTAATTATTCGCTTTATCGTTGTTATAGTAGATAGGCTTGGTGCTATAGCCACTTAAAAAGGAAAGGAAAGCTAGAAATTAATTACCTTAAAGATAGGCTACACTACGTCAGGGAATTATGTGCTGTGCGGATCTCACGCCCACCGCAATGCGCTGGAGTCCGCAGCAAGCTATGCCTCTGGGGAATTTCACGAGTCTGTATACCTGCGCAGCCTGGGAACCCATTGAAGAGCGGAGTAAGGCACGAACTGTAGATCGGATCTTCGATAGGGGATACCTGGTGCATCCAGTCTGGGGGAGGCGTATACGGATGCGAATAGAGCAAGCTCTGAGATAGCTGGTACAGTGCATGATGGCTTGGCAATTGTAGAATATCCGGGAGGGGCGAGTGAGGGATAGGTCCCATATCGTTGGAAGACTTATATCAAAGTATTTTCACACAAGCCATGGTCCAAGGAAATTCAGTACCGCTTTCGATCGCCACTACCTTAGCCGCGAGAATCTAGTATCTTTGTCTTTCTTTAAGAATAAAAGGGTAAATCGAGATCACCTGGCATCGGGAGATCGTTGTTGTGAAGTGCCTTGTAAAAGAAGAGAAGACTGGTGCTCTGGCTCCCCAGGAAATCTGCAAAGTTCATCTTTGCATCAGATTCCTCGTGAGGTTCTACCACTCAGTTTATGAAATCAGCACAAGAGATTAGGCATGCCTTATTAATATTTTATCTCTACATCAGACATGATCTGCATCCTCCTCAATTGAGTACACTTCAACCTCAGCAATCATAGTCCGGGCAGGGATAGTGACGCAAATTGGGAAGCCGCCATAGTCGGGGTCCTCGTTAGGCATCATGCAAAACTTTCCACTCCGCGTCTCATCGCCGTTTAGCTTCCTTTCCGTCTTCAGCGTGCCCTTCGCCACATCAACCACACTTTTCTCTATGAAACTCAGAATACCCGTAAATGTTGATGTCGGCGAGAGTGACCTGAAGACCGCCTGGAAACCCCAGCCAATGAGCAGGAACTTATTAGCACCTTGGTAGATCAACATTCCTGCTCCAGGACCAGCCTTCCCAAAGACGAAGGTGCGTTCGATGGTGACTTGGTAGTCGCCGAAATTGGCGATGGTAGGGGAGCTGGGATCGCTACCATCTGCGTGCAGCTCGTCGAAAAAGAATCCGATGCAACTATTTGGCTTCCGTTGTGCTTCAAGGACAATTTGAGAAACAGAGCCGAGTAGCTTGTAATGTCTCGTGAATGCAGCTGTAGCTGGCTCAAGCGTATCGACACCGAATGGGCTTGTACCGATAGCTTGATAGCTGCCAAAAGCGGTCCAGATTCTTCTCGCCCCATACTCATCTCTCCGCTGCTCCGGAATGAATAGAGCCTGTCCATTATGTCGATATTTTTTACAGGAGCTAGCATAGTCGTTGAGGTAAATGTCTGGGGCGATAAAGCTAAGAGATGGAGCAAACTTGTGCCAGATATCGATGACATTGCTAACCCCTCCTCCTGAAGGGTAATCACCAGGGTCGCCTCCGCCGCCAACGACGATTGGGAAGTCATTGGAAGAGTCATCTCCAGCGTAATTCTGCCACACATTAGTGTAGAGAGGTAGAGGATATTCATTTGCCCCAGCTGAAGCGACTTGTTCAACATATAGTGCGTAATGATACGCCATAAATAGCTCATCCGTAGCCTTGCTTTTCCCAAACAGTGTCTCCCACGAGTTCGAGCTGGGTTTCGATGCCTCGCTTTCCAAGGTGACCTTGAGCTCAGGAAACTTGGCTATGAAATCAACGTGGAGGTTATCCCAATCTTGAATGAGATATTTAACAAGACTGTCGGGCACAGGGGCTTCAAATATTTTGTTAGCGGCTGTGCTCCGATCTCGCGAATCTCCAAGTAATCCTATTTCATTCTCTACTTGAACCATAATCACAGTGTGGTGTTGGTCCACCTCCTTTAGGTGGCGCATCAATGTCGTGAAGGCTTTCGCGTCAGCTTTCTGAGATTCAGTATGGAATATCGATAAGACATCTGTTGTTATAATTCTGCTGTCTGAGCGATCCCCTTGTTGCTGATGCATCCGTGGGAAACGCTTTGTGTTCTTTTTAACCCAAGACGGAGCATATGTTGAAATGCCTAAGGACACATCAGAGGTAAACACATCCAGAATGCCTGAATACATACCATTCTTAAATGAGCCAAACCATAAGAGGACGAGCCGAATGCCATGAGCTCGTGCCCCAGCCATGACCAAATCTAGCTCGGTAAAGTCGAACTCACCCTCCTGGGGCTCAATGTCCTCCCATGTCACACACCCCAGGAGAGTATTATAGCCCGTATCTGCCATCTTTTGCCAGACCGTATCCATGTATACTGCGGATGTGAGAGACGAGTTCTGGAGCTCTCCACCCAGCACCAAATATGGTTTGCCATCGACGTGTAGCTGCCATGCTGTTTCGGTTTTTACAAGCCGCGGCAGTGAAGACGTTTGGTGCTCCATGTTTAGGTGACTGGTGGTTTGCAAAGGAAGTAGATTAATTGTCACGCTCAAGAGGTTGATGGGAAAGATGGTGGGAAATTGGTAGCTAAAGGCTGCTTTCAAGCTTATATAGGTTTGGAGCGTTTTAGGTTAAAAGCATGGGGGTTGTGAGGAGTGGATGGGGGAAGGACGGATAAAGAATGGGGAGGGCGAGGCAGCGGATGTGCGAGTTCACACACTTTTTAATCATTCATGCTCCCGCATATATATGATAGAAGCTAGGTCGGTGACGAGACGAGGGAAGTTCGGAATTACGAGTCTGATTCGATTATTTGAAGCGTCCGATATGCGTGGTATTGGGTAATCCTCGGGGAACGAGAGCCGTTATTTCAACTAAGAAAAGCGGCCCGGGAATGGGTTATTATGATTGGATCAAACTCCGGGTTAGTACCCCTCCCCCATTGAACGGGGAAGGAACAGGGGGAAAATTGGCTCCCCCGGGAATCAACGCTTCTCGTTGGATGCTACTCCAGCTAGCTGTTGTGGCGTATTCACCAGCACCAGCCCCAGTATCCGCCTCCTCTGTTCTAGGAAACCCCATGGGGAGTGAATGGTGGCGATTTATTTACAGTACAGTAACTCTCCTCTCCGCTAAAGGAAACGACAGCGGAAGGGCACACCGGGAATCCAACGCTCCTATTGGATGAAATTCCTGGCGATGTGTCGCTTAACCACTTGAAAAGACATCAATATCCCGGGATCCTCCAATGGGGGCATCTGAACACCGGCCCTTGTTCTGAACTAGCAAGGATTCCCCACGATTAACCTTCCCCTGTAACGCCAATACCCCATCGAGAAATTTCGTCGTGAATTGTCTGTCTCTCTTCCTCATAAAAGTTTCTACCCCCTATACCCCATGTCATCAACCCCAATCTATAAAGCACTGAGGATTTCCTGCACCATGCATGTTAATGGAATCTATCCTCTCCATTTCTACTCCAATCTTCTTTATCTAGAATACTTACTACACCACCACCACCACCCTCCGACCACTTCATCGCCCTCTTTAGTTTCCCCAATTCACTAACAACCATGGAGAAAGACGGCCATAGCAAGGTGGAAGCTCAATATGAGGCAACGTCCGACGACTATACCCATGAGTTGCAGGGCGGCCTTCATGTCCCCGAGGTCACTTGGTGGAGGCATCCGGGCCTTCGAAAGCTGTATATCATGATGCCCATCCTCTTCCTGGGTTCAACAATCAACGGGTATGATGGCAGTCTCCTGAACGGCTTGCAGACCATGGAGCCGTGGCAGGCTTGTAAGTCGTTTCCAGAACATGCATTGGGCAAAAGAGAGTCTGACTCGGAATCAAGACTTTAACCACCCCTCGGGATCGAGGCTTGGTCTCTTCACCGCAATCCAGAACATCGGTGGCGTTTGCGCTCTCTTCTTCAGCAGCTATGCCGCCGACTTTTTCGGCCGTCGCGGCGGCGTCACCATTGGTTTGATCATTATATTCCTCGGAACTATTCTGCAAGGTATAATAATATTCTGTGCCAATGCTATATACAAATAGCACTCGCTAACCATAGTTAGTCGTTCCTGCCAGCGATAGAGAAGGCATGTTCATTGGAGGACGGTTCCTTGTTGGTCTGGGGTAAATTTAGCCTTCCCTCTCTTATTTTCTGTACTGACCCTAAACAGCTCAAACCTTGCCCAAGGGTCTGCTCCTCTGTTAATCCTAGAGCTTGCTTATCCACAACATCGTGGTAAATTGACAACTATGTAAGAGTAGTCGATACATCCAGCAAGACAGACCAACTAATATTCTCACAGGTACAATACTCTTTGGGTATATCAGCTCCCTGTTCGTTACATCAAACTATAGGACTGATCCATCTTATAGTATGTTGGGTCTATTGTTGCTGCCTGGACGGTGTTTGGGACAGTCAATTTTACTACAGATAAAGCATGGCGGATTCCTGTTGGCGCACAAGCCATCATGCCATTCATCCAAATGGCTTTCATCTGGTTTCTACCGGAGAGCCCCCGCTGGCTCTGCTCAAAGGACCGCCCCGATGAAGCATTTGCAGTTTTGGTTAAGGTATGCGACCCCGCATCAGTGAATCCATTCCACCTTCAAGGCTGCTGCTAATGTATAAATAGTATCACGCAAATGGCAATGCAAACGAGCACTTTGTCAAAGCGGAGTTCCATGAGATCCAGGAGACCATTCGCCTCGAGAAGCTCAATTCTAAGCATGGCTGGACGGTTTTCTTGAAGACACCCGGAAACAGAAAGCGACTTCTCCTCATCGCCCTCGTCTCCTTCTTCTCCCAGTGCTCAGGTAATGGTTTGGTATCGTATTATCTGCACAGTATTCTCGAGTCTGTCGGCATCACTAGCTCTTATAACCAATCGCTTATCAATGGCGGACTTCAGATATGGTCCTTCCTCGTTGCCCTAGCGTTCTCCTTTCTAGTTGACAAGCTCGGCCGACGCATGCTCTTCATGACCGCGGCTGTCGGGATGTTAATCTCCTTCTCTATCTGGACTGGGTAAGCTATCTACCTCTGCTTCAAAGCGTTGGATGAGTGAAGCCTAACAATAAGGTAGATGCTCTGCCGTCTATGCACAAACAGGAAATACAGCAGCAGGCAGCGCAGTGATTGCTATGATCTTCTTGTTTTACGGTGTCGCAGGTTTTGCCTGGCCTGGCTTGACCGTCGCCTATTGTGCAGAGATCTTGCCTTTCAACATCCGTGCGAAGGGCTTAGCAATCAATTTCGCCTTGACAGCTTCTGCATCCGTCTTCAACCAATATGGTTAGTACCTCCCCAGCTATCTCAAGTGAGCCAAACTTGATTTCTAATGCATTCATAGTGAATCCGATCGGGCTGGAAGACTTGGCGTGGAAATTTTATTTCGTATATATTGCTATCTTGGTTATTGAGTGCTTGTGCATCTGGTTCTTGTTTGTCGAGACACGAGGACCAGCGTTGGAGGAGATTGCTCGGTTGTTCGATGGAGATTCGGCGAACGTCGCCGGGAAGCAAGTCTTGGATGTGAAGTCTAGTTCCCAGAAAGGTGCTATGCAAGAGCTGGAATTTGCCTAGGAAGACTCTAGAAAGCCGACAGCGAGTTATGTTATAACCCATAAGTCGTCCGGATTCGTTGTCTCTGTCACATAGATTAACGATTTTGATGGAATACATGCATCATACACTATGTATGTCTTTTAGTATTAAAACTACTGTAACGCAGCCTGTACATCTCTGATAATCTGCTCTGTAACACGGCTTCGCTCAAAAATATCCATAGAAGGCAGCAGACGTGAAGCAGGACTCGCATCGACTGTTTGATTAAAGACGGCCTTCGTGTCCAGACTTAAGGCGTGCTCGAGCAAAAACTTAAGCATCCACTTATCAACTCGATGAGTGTCCAGCGCCACAGACTCTAAGCAGGAATTCTGGAATGTTATCAACCGATTTGTCTGTGCCGGCGTCCAGCAAGATTAGCATTTGCCACTTATACATGTTGATCATACTCACCATCAGCTCTACGCTAGGCCAGAAGGTGCGCAATTCTACCAGGGCCTCGAAGTTGGATTCAAGTCGGCGACGCGCAGGCAGGAGCTCATGGTCATCACCGAATAGCAGGGTGTGTAGAAGGACAGAGGACGACACAACCGTCATGTGGCCGACGATGTTGTAGAGAGCCTCTGCTTGCCCGTGGCTGCGGGAAAGAGAGATTAGATCAGAGAAGGCGGCAGCATGGTATTTGCAGCGCTCTGCATAGATCCTAACACGCGGTTTAAGGGGGCGGTGACGATCGAGATACTGGTAATACAGCAATGTAGCGTAATGATGGTAGCCCAGGTGCAGGGCTATAAAGGTCCGTCCTGAGCCCTTGGTGATTTGTGCGTCGAGATTTTCAAGAGAGAAGCGGATGTGTTCTGGGAGATTTTGTTCGTATGCCGTCATCTGCTCTGCCAGTTCATGAGCGGCAACTTCGATTGCGTCGCCATCCCACTCGTCCTGTTCCACGAGCTGCCTGTTGAAGTCCTGGATGTGGCCAAAGATATGGACCAGGCTGATCATATGTGCCCAGATCCCTGGGACTCTTGAAGTACCGTCCAGGATTTCATCTCCGCATCTCAGCTGTTGAAACATATATTCATCCAGGGGCAGAGGTGGTTGGGGTTCCGTGCTGTGAAATTGACGGGCCAGTCCAAGCCCTGCGCTAGCCCACCTGTCAATAAGATAGAGCGTCCACCATACGCGATACTTTGTCTCGCGGGTGATAATGTCATCATTTGGGTCCTTCTTGGAGAGCTTAAGAAGCTGTGCGATACGATTTGCGATAGCTAACATAGAGTTTAGCAAAGCTTCCAGTCAACTGCACAACTGGTGACGATGAATCCGGGACATATCTTACCAAAGTACAGAGACTCAGAGTTGGCTTCTGTGTCAGCCCCACAAGCGTTTGCTATGAGAACGCAGGCTTGAATGTTCTCAAGACATATGTTCTCGAGGTCATCTTTCAGGAGCCTTTTAGCCTGCGAGGCATATAATTTGGCTCTCGAGAGGATGTCAGGATCGGAGGAGAATCTGTATATAGAAATATAAGCTACAATTCTTCCGTGTACTCCAAAGATGGCGATGGACGAAAAGGCTGTTTACCGGCTGGCTAAGCCCAGGATTCCAAAAATAACAGGACGAGAAACAGTACGTTTGCGGACGCATTCCCGTAGCGAAGCTTCATGAAATAAGGAATGTGGTTTGTCGTGGATATACAAAAAATACATATTAAGCGCTTCTTCTATAACATCAAGCGGTGGTAATCCTTGGCCCGTATCAATAGGATCTAGGGCAGGCCGCAACGTCTTTGTCTCCGTAGTTTGGCCATGTGAGAGGCTAGAACAGTGCAATTGCCTTGTCCGACATTGGGAGCAGGCCGAACCCGTGCTAGACTTTTCACATCTCCGCTTTCCTTCTCTACATTGCAGGCAGGCCTTGCCTAACTTCATGTTGAAAGTTTTCGGATCAGCGAGAGTGTCTGAACTGATATTGTAGGTGTAGACATTCATCCATGATCACGAGAGCGGGGCTGAAGGGTTAGCGCGCGGTCATCTCTCAAAAATGTTCCGTGATGTGGTGGTCTGTCCGTGCTTTACAGAACACAAAAGGAAGTAGACTCTTCCCAATCGACATAGCCCCTCTTCATAGCTCTACAAGTTGCGGAAAACCCTTCCTGACCAAGCGAAGGTCCTCGGAGCTACTTAAATTCCAAAAGTAAATTCGCTGGCTGCCCTCCATTCCTTTTCCCCGCCCACAATGACTTAATAAAATTTAAATGAACCTTAGCCATGATTGCTAGTACTTAAATCCCCTTTAGTCATCTAGCCTTGATGCGGTAGAAATTCTGTTGTGACTTCTCCAGGTAATCGATGTAATTTGTAGTGTGGTGTAACCCTCAGGAGATCCTACATAAGCGAGGGATGAGGAGTTCTGTGATCATTGCTGGTCTATGGCGAATTCAGAAATTCCAGAGACTGTTTGGATGATTGATTCGATACCCGATACGTTTTACAACTCCCGGATAGCAGAATTCTGGAAGGATGTTGACTATCTTTGGAGCCCGAGGGCGAAGTGCAAGCGGCCAATATCCTTGATATCTCGTATTAAATCCCTAGCAAAAGCATTTAAATGGAGATTTTATAAACAACCGTAATAATAAATAGTCTATGAACACAAGAGAGATCGCGAGAGAGCGAGAGTGAGTACCTACAGGCTTCGGATCCAATTAATCCTCTTTTGTCAGCTTGCGGGCATTACTAATAACCGTCCAGAAGCTCGGGTCCCAATACACGACTCGTGATACGGAACGCCTGGCGTACACATAACGTATTCCAATCCTCCGGTCGTTTTTTGCAACCTGTAACAGCCAGAGTTGGTTAGGGATGGTTTACAGCAAGTACAAGTCGGTTTAAGTCAGATATAAGCTTTTTTATAGAAATGCCGACTTTTAAAGTTCGGTAATTTTGTAAATTAAAATTATAGCACTGTTAAATATGGTTAAAAAATATAAAAACAGTTAAAACTTTCTGAAAAAAAAGCTTGCTTAAGTTTTTTTTGGTTAAATTTACAAGTATACTTTTAATATTGATTTATATTAAAAAGTATCAATAGAAGCCTGTTGTGGCAGGCTGATAGTAACCTATTCAATTAACTATCACTGCTATATTACAAAGAGAATCAACATAAGGAGAGAAAAGGAGAATACAGGAGATTACGGGTCTTATAGCTAGGCCTGTAACGGGTCCGCTAGTACGTAACGGGTCGGTGTGACAGGCTGATAGTAATCTATTCAATTGACTATCACTGCTATATTACAAAGAGAATCAACATAAGGAGAGAAAAGGAGAATGCAGGAGATTGCGGGTCTTATAGCTAGGCCTGTAACGGGTCCGCTAGTACGTAACGGGTCGGTGGCTCTACAAAGGGTTCACGGTGGCCACGCGCTGTCACGTGGTTGCAACGAGAGCTGGCTCGTGCCGAAGGCACGTGCAGCCGAGTCATCCTTACGGGTTCAACCCGTCACAGTCGGTAGCTCTACAAAAAGTTCACAGTAGCTACGCGTTGTTACGTAGTTGTAACGAAAGCTGGCTTGTGCTAAAAGCACATATAGTCGAGTTATTTTTACAAATTTAACTCGTTATATTACTCTTTTTTTTACAAGTCGATATGTTTTTTATAACGTTTTGTAATTAACTTTTTAATTTGTAAGCTTTTTCGCGGCTTGTTTTTTATTTTATTTTTTAGTTTCGAACTTTTTTAAAACCGCTGTTTTTTTTAAAACGCTAGTTAGTTTTTATGTCGGTTTAACGTAGTTTACTTATTTAACTAAATACTTTTTTAATTTTTTACAGCTTTTTTTTTTTAACGAGTTCGTAAAAAAAAATTTATTTCGTAAAACATAAAATCGTAAATTAGCTGTATTAATTTAATTCGTAGTTTTTTTTGGGGAAATTTAATATCGGCTACAAAATAACAAAACTTTTAAAAAAAACTTTAAGTATTTTGTAAAAAAACTTTAATTTCGAAAACTACAAATAATTACGAATTCGTTTTTGTACTGTTTTTAATACTTGCGCGTATTTAAAATTCGTAAACGTTGCTGCTTTTTACAGTTTTTGTAAATTGTTTAGTAAATTTTGTAATAAGCTTGTTTATTGTTTTTCGGCAATACTTTTTTTGTTAAGTTTTACAATTACTAGTTTAGCAAACATTTTATTAGCTTTTTTTTTTATACTACTAATAATTTCAACAACTGTACTATTCGATAGTATGTTTATTGTTTATAATGTCGACCGGCAAGTTTTATTTTCGGCGAAACAAAACGTTTATATATTCGTTGTTTTTTTTTTCGTTAGTAAACAATTACAAAATTGTACTGCAAAAAAATCAGTAATTAGTGCATTTGTCGTTTTGTTAGTTTATAAACTGTTATAAAGTATTTTAAACTTTTATAGTTTATACAAATTTAAAAACGTTTTACGCTTTGTAGTAAAAAGCTCTACTTTTAAAAGCAATTAATAATTGCTAGCATTTTTTTGTTGTAAATTTTGTAATTGCATTTAGCAAAAAAAAGCTTTTTAAAAAAATAAATACAAAGCCGTAATAAACTTTTTTCGTCGACTTTAAAATAAAGTTTTTTCGGTATTTTATACTAACGCGTCCGTTTTTATAATTGTTTTTTTTTTATAGTCGAACTGTACTAAAATAAAAACGAAAACAACCAACTTTTTTTAGCTTTTTAAAAACAGTATTCGCTGTATCGTTTTATTAAAAAGTTACGTTTTGTTTAATAAAAACTGTTAATAAAACTGTAATTTTTAATTTTTTTAATAAAACGTTTGTAAAAATTTGCAAACTCGAAAAAGCTTTTTACAGCTTTTACAAATTTAAGCGTTTTTACCTAATAATAAATTTTACTTTTTTAGAATTTATTTGTAATTTTATTTTTGTTTCGATAATAAATTTTAAATATTTAATTAACTGTATTTCGAATTTGTACTTGTCGATATTTAGTTAAAAGCTAGCTTTTTAAAGCTTTTTACAATACTTACAAACTTTTTAACAGTAATTTTTAACATTTTTTAACGTGTAAATAAGTACGTTGTTAATATACACTAAACAAAACTTGTTTAAGTATTTGCAACGTTTAGTTAATATATTTCTGAAACGTACTCGAAACGTTTG